>OLKM01003807.1:0-29626 GCA_900291075.1 Melanogrammus aeglefinus | reverse complement strand
GGTGCCACGTGACACAAACTGATCTGCATTTGAGTACAAAAAATTCCTAATTGTGTGCACCTTCTTTCCATCCAATAATAATGCCTAGACTCAGCAGATGTTTTCATATGAGTTACGCGCTATTAGTCATTGCTTATTGTAGTGTTGTATAATTTTGGATAGAGGATTCATTTGTGTGCTTGTGTATGATGGTAGGGTATATATGGCGATGAGGGACTAATTTATGTATGTTCAGTTTAACTTTTTACATATATTCCGAGGCCTTTGTACCACATCAGCACCAATGAATTGAATGTTGTTTTTCATTTGAAAATTACATACTGAGAGATGTTGAGTACGATACTCACACATGCACAATGAAAGTACTCTTCGGAAGACTGGGTGTAGACTGACTTATTAGTACGTCGAGCACTTGCTCTTATATTGATTTACTAACCCAAACGCATAGCATTAACGTGCTTTAGTATTTTGATATGTGAATAGCCTTAGGTGTGTTATGAGGATGAACGCGTGGGGGATCTAGGATCAGATTAATGTGTTTGTGTCCAGTGAGCTTAAAAGAATAATGTGGAACTTGGCTGTGAAAAATTTATACCTGTGATAATATACCTATTTGGACCTAGGAAGCACTGTATCTACAAGGAAGGACTTGAAAGAAAAAGGGCAACGTGAATTTAAAATAAGAAAAGCAATACTTAATTAAAGATAATATTGCAATAGTTTTATTTAGTGGTTTAAAAATGGGACAGAGAAGGTGTCAGGTCTCAGAATCTTTTGGATTAGGAGGCACATGTTCTATTATATTGACTTTTGGAGAGCTTTGAGGGATCGCTCTGAAATTGACAATATCACTTTTTATCTACAAAACAAATCCCATTAGATTCACAGCTAGAGATACTTTGAGACAGAATGAAATGTACTTAATCTTTTTATTTGCATGATGTTTAACTGTGAAGGCCTATGTGCCAAAAGGCATTTGAGGACAGATAACAGGTGTTTTACTGGCAAAGAACACTTGGGCTATGTACTCGTCACGGCAGTATTGCATTCTTTCGCAAAACGTTATTTAGGTGTCAGACCATCTGGACAGCTGTTTTCACATCTGCATGGACAGGAAGGAGGCCGGCAACGACAGCAGTGTGCAGAAATGTCTGTGCTGAAGCATGTGGTCCCAGTCCTCCAGACACCCTGACAACAAACACATTGTTTAGATCCAAACCGTCCAGTCGGAGAAATGTTTGTTGGTAAAACAACATGCAGTTATCAATGTAGTAACCTCTAACATCAAGTAAAATGTAGTCAGAGACCTGCTGTTACACGTATGCATACAAACTTCTTAACCAAGATGGGTGTGTGTGTGTGGTGAGCGCACACCATGTGTGTACGAGGACAAGAAGACAGGCACAGCCCTCTCTGCCTCATCCCGTCCGCTGAAGTAGAGGAGAGGCGGGCTTACATAACAAACAGCCGTTATTGGTTGAGCAGTGTGACACAAGCGGCCTGGACAAGGTCTCTAGCCACCAAATTATCTGTCACTGGAGGAAAGAAGAGCAGATTGAGTCAAGTATTTTTGAGGTCTCCGATTCTCTTTGGGTTAAACAAATTCAGTGAGCTGCAAGGTAATACTTTTAAATTGCATAAGAGACAACGCATCAGCTCGAGTGCATCCTGATATTCAGCATATAATTAACTTGTTATTGTATTTTATAATCACTTTTTATAAGGTAAATGCTACCCCTTCAAGTATGGAAAATATTTGTTATTGTTCGTGATCGATGAGCTACTGTGAGTGTGCAACCCCAGAATATCAGGACAATTTGTCAGGCTGAATGTTCAAAATACCACAGCATATGTACAGTACTTATGTACTGTATATCATATAAAACATTATTACACCATTTTTATTCAAAATACTTACATTGGTGGTCAACATTGTTTTGACCGTTGCTTTTGGCGAACTCCATGAAGTTGAACATTAAAATGTTCAGCAGTAGCCCAAGTCCCATTTCCCTCCTTGTGCCTTTCACACCAAAACTAAGACGGAGGCGTTTGAAAGGGTTGCAGTGAGGTTCCTGTGATTCACATGAACACCCATTTCATAGTCTCTTATCTTGTTTTTACTTTGGTTTTTTTTCTGTGATATTGTAAATTATCAATTTAGAACGTAAACTATGAATATGATCACCAGTGTGACCAGTGTACCACTATAGAATCCATCTAAAATGATTGGCCAAAAATAGGAACAAGCGCTACGTGTTTATTCTTTAACCTCGAGTTAATTCTGAGCACTGCATGCTTTTCTTTAGGACTGTTTTCAGCAAGAGGGATCGAGTTTTGATTACTTTTCAATTAATCAACAAAACTGCAAACCAGATGTGAGAAGACTGTCGGCTGTTATGGGAACCTAGCAGAGATACTGACTAATGTTCCCAAAACATGAAAAACCCTCAGGTTCCCCACTCATGCAACGCGTAGGATAACAGGGATAGTTATGCGGATGTATGCATTTCCAAAAAATATTAATGCCTTAAAGTTTGTAGTCACTTATATTTTTTGTAAGACATAAAAAAAAAGAGCGGCGAGTGTCTGCCCTGTGTGTTGACAATTTCCCGGCTGCCTGATCTTGAGCTGGCTGACTGAGTTTGATATCAGGAGTCAAGTTCACAACAGTCACTCCTACCGTAAAAAACAACTTTATTCATCAGTTCAAGGCTCAAGAGTCAGTTCGGGAGTCCTTCACACAGTGTTCAAAATGCAATGCTATGACGATCGACAAGCACTGCGTTCACGTCATCCTCTCGATTTTTTCAATAACATCTATGAACAGAAGGAAAACAAAATCAATGTCAGAGGGGTTTTCAACAGACACTGTTACACATGTATATTGTATGGAGGACATATCGGGAGACAAATAAGTGTTGAAATGCTAACAAAGGATGGCCACTCATCGCAAGAGGACGCAACGCCCTTTTATGTCCTTGCTTGCAGCTAAGGGGGTCACCCAGTGGGTGACACCCACAACTTACCTTGGAGACTGCCGGGGAGATGGTGAGCTCTTATAGTTAGAGATTTATCCTCAAAAGCTTTGGTTCTTGCTTCCACTGCAAGCTTATTCAAAAAAAGGAGGAGTCCAAGTTCGACCTAGGGAAAGAATGATTCGGTTATAACGTCAGCTTCATTAGGTTCCTCACTATAACTCACTAGTAGGACATAATAGAGCACTGAATGTACGTTTTTAACAGCTCTTTATAGACTCACCATTGCTTCCGCCGCTGGCCTCAAATTAATATGAGACGTTGTTTTTGATTTGATCACGGCCTTCAATTTCGACTTAGGTGCCGTCTTCATTTTGGGCAACTCACAATTTCTGACAACAGACCGAGCGAAAACGATTGGGGTGGTTTGTTATGTTTATTATGAATCGCCCGCGTCGCGCACCAAACCGGCGCACAATATGACGTCAGCGCGTGACGACGCAAGCGTCCTCTACGGCTGCGCCATCGTGTGGCCAACATTCATGAACATAAATTTAGGACTTTCTGTATTTTTATCATTTATCGCCAAAACTAGCCGTATTCACAGTAACGTTGGAATACAAAAATATTGAAAAAATGGATACTCATAAATATTTGAGTCTATAAACGAGCAGAGGGATAAAAGTTTTATAGTAAACCTGCGTGTCTTCTACCGGGTCATAACACCAAGCCTCCAAAACATGGCAGCTTCCTTGAGCACCGCTGAAAGCATGAATCTTTTGCAATTTCTGAAACTAGTTGGACAACTAAAAGTAAGACTGGCGACAGAACTTGTGCATTAAAAAACATAGTTCGAATTGTAGCGTGCTGCATTTAAATATTGGAAAAATGGGTCCTTGAGAATAGTTTATTTCAGATAAAATGTCAACGTGAACGGAGATGGGATGCCACAATGAAGTTTAGACTTTATTCTAGTCATTATAATGGCTTTAAAAAAAGACCATCATGAGCTTTGACGTTGGTTCACAGTAGGCTATATATATATATATATATACATATACACAGTACACATACATCTTTATCTCACCAACTGCTGTGTTGTTACATCTCCCCAATGTCTTGTTTGCGTCATTAGAGAGTCCCACGCACCGGCTGGGTGTACAGACACGTGAAGCAGCCCGAGAGCGTCTCCGACCACATGTACAGGATGTCTATAATGGCGATGACCATCACAGACCCCAAAGTCAACAAGGAAAGGTGAGTGGGTGAGTCCTGTTTTTACTATCACAAACACTCATCGGGAGGTCAAGGGCAAAACAAATCACCTCTGTGATATGAAATGATCATCTCTCCTCTCTGTCTGTCCTCAGGTGCATGAAGATCGCACTGGTTCACGATATGGCAGAGAGCATTGTGGGAGATATTGCTCCAATGGATAAGGTCAGCAAGGAAGAGAAGCATAGAAGAGAAAAGGTGACCTGCTCCTCTCATGGTATTGATCGATAATTATTGGTGCTTGGGAAGCTCCTTTCCTTTCATATCTTTTTGACACTCTCTATTTGCCTTGCTCGGTCCCTTCTGTACAATTATGCATCTTCCCCATATTAATAGTCATAATTCCTCATACTATCGCAGGAAGCAATGACAACTTTAACAGATTTGCTGCAAGAGGGTCTGAAAAATGAGATTTATGGACTCTGGGAGGCAAGTGTGTTTCAACTAAACTCCATATACTGTACTTTGCTGAATTCTCTTTAAATGTATTATGCATCCATGGAAACCACAGAGCACTGTGGTCCTAGGGTCTAGTACCACAGTGCTCTGCTCTTTGTGGGGTTTCCCTAATAACAATTTGATAAATGACAAACACGTTTGTCTAGTAACTGGAAAAACATGACCAGGACCAGAAGAGATTCATGGTTCATTGAGCCATGAATCAATGTACTGTTGGACCAGTCCTTGTGCATTTCTTGATACTAACAAATTACCTATGACATACACTCAACATCAACGGGAAGATTCCATGAAAACAACTTCAAAAATCGGTACAAGTTTTGATACAACCTGTGCAATCATTTTAATGGAATCTTCCCATTGATGTTTAGTGTATTTCCTAGACAATTTGTTAGCGCCAACACCGATGGACATGTGACTTCATCTGCTGTATTTCCTGTAATGCATCCGGGCCACACAGGAGTACGAGTCACAGAGCAGCCCAGAAGCAAGGCTGGTGAAAGACTTTGACCTTGCGGAGATGATCCTCCAGGCCCACGAGTATGAAAGAACTGGAGAAAACCCCCGGAAGACTGCAGGAGTTCTTTGACTCTACGGAAGGTATGTATCTCCAATCCCTGTAGGCAGGACAGATGTATGGATAGACGGACTGTACCAAAAGTTTGATGGTCCATTCTACATCTGATCGCACCGTGCCACTTCTAAAAAGGATTTCAATCAATAAAACCCTCACAGGGTGTCCGCACGGTAGTAAAAAATAAAATATAAAATTAAGGCCCTTGAAAGGTAGTAAAAGCTAACAAACGCAATTTGACTTGGTAATAAATTTTTCACCACCACCTCGATATAAAATGAGCTTCCATTTTTTGCTTAATATTTGTGTCGACATGTTTTAACTTCATCTAGCCTAAAGAATACAGTATACGGTGCTAACAGGACCTGAACTGAGTAGCTGTTAGAGTTGGCGTCGCTGGTGGCTATAGCGACGTCGGTGTAACACCGAATTCTGCGATCCCGGGATTACAGGGATCGCGGCGGTGTCATATTTATGCCTTTTATAGTAAGTAGTAAGTGGTGCTTTGCATAACCCCCACCCTGCTGCTTGATGTCGGGTTGCTAGTAAAAAAATATGGTGGAGGTAGTAAAAAAGGTAGTAAAAGGTAGTAAATTCATCTCTATGATTCCTGCATATACCCTGGATATGGTCTGAAGGTACCCAGCCTCACACATCCCTCTCCATGTGTACAATTGTTGTTCTGCCTCCCTCCCACCGCCTCTCGTGATGCCGCCGTCAGGTCGTTTTCGCCACCCCGACATGATTCAGCTGGTCGACTGTCTCAAGGAGGAGCGAAGAGCTCACATGAGCGAGGTCGCCGAACCGCCGACGCATACGTCCTGACTGGAAACACTGACCACTGGGACACACTCCCCTGAGGTGGAGGACCTCCTAAGACCGGAAGACGCCAGATTTGCATTAAGGAGAACACAAAATTGTTGACATTGTTGATAAATGCAAATGGTTGCCATGGTTGCTGCTAGGTTTTTTTTTTTTTTTTTTTTTTCCCCTTTACCCTGACCTCCTGTTTCAACAATTTGTGTCGGATCACATGTTTAACTTCATTATGTGAGCATTAGCCACCCAGCGTTCCACTATATGGTCATATGACCCGTGGTCCTGTGACGCTTTCGAGGGGCTTCGGGATTCTATGCTATAAGAAAATTAAGGGGAAAAAAGGAAATCATTGGTCAGCATGACCATTTCGTTTACAAATTGCAATGTGGCTCAACATAAATCTGACAGACATTTCAAAACTGCTGTTTGATGTAACCTTTGGTAAGAGTATTTCAAATATATTTTGTAGTACAATCAATATGCATTTTTATATACATTCACAGATTTCCGGACAAATGATCCGTAAAAAAATAAAATAAAACTGAAACATTATGGTTTATTCATAAATGTAGTTTTTTTAAAATATAGTATAGTTGAAATAATACAGAGTAACAATAAAAACCGGAAACAGTAACATTTCATTTCAATGCCATGTATTTGGATATGCCAACATTGCAAGTTTTTAGTAAAAAGCTTTGGTAAAAGTTTAACGCTTTTTTTTTTTCAAGGCTCATTCAACATAAAGATAATGCAATCATGACGATCACAAAAGCCTCTTTCATGCCATCATTTCCAACATGGCAAACTTTTTAAATTTAATCATTCACTCAACACAAATTATGGTCATTGGTGAAATTGAACACAAATTAAAGTGATAAGAAAAGGGGAAAAACCAAAGAGGTCAATAATTATATTACTAAATGTAGTTCATGTTTAGGTTCTTCAGAAACTTGTGGAGACAACAATTACCACTTTTTTTCACATTAAGTTGCATTTTCTTCTCAAGATGGACTCTAAAGGGTTGTGTTTAAGGGATTGTCACTGGTTAAGGAAAAAACCAGAACTATTCAAAGGAGCATGACTAATCAGGGTGTAGGAGCTGGGTAGATTTGTGTCTGTATGTGAGAGAGACCAGGGCAATCACAATTAAAGTTGGAATGAACAGTTTTCAGAGTATTCGGTTGAGTTTGAGTCACCCAATCACTGATTTGAAGTGTTAGTTCTAGTAGTTATATATTTGACATTTTCAATAATATATGAATTAAATTAGTAGACCTGGATGAGAACATGTATCAGTGCAATAATATCCAGCATTCAAGTAATGACAAGTCAACAACAACACAGAAAAACTCTCTCTCTTCCATAAAATCCAAACATTGGTCACGTATCATAAGAAAATCATTAAAAAATGATATTATGCACACTCCCTCCACCTGGTTTTGGTGTCAAATTAATTCTAGAGTGTGTACATCGATATGTATCAATATTTCATCCTGCACTTCATGTACTGTACTGTATGTGCGGTCAAATCTATGTGACAACATGTCAATGATAGAGAATAGAGGGAAGAGTGCGTTTGCTTAGCTCTTCCCATTAGCAAGGATTAAGGAAAGTAGGAAACTAATCTTTGGGATGTGCTTGAGGCGGTAACTATCTCATCTAGGATATGATTTAGTGGGGCATCACAATGCAGTAATGGATTCACGTCGATGTCGTTTTGTTGTACCTGGAACCAAGTGCTGACTGCAGCCGCAGTTGTGAAGCATGGAGATCATTTAAGTCAATATCCCTGGTTGGGTCCCTCCTTCTGCGTTGGACCGGGCCCCTAACAGGGCCTCTCCGAGGTGTCTGTCAGGGGTGGGCTGGGCCGGTCCTGTGAGCTGGCCTGCGCTGCAGAGGAGAGTACTTCCTCGAAGCTACCCCCGGGCTCGGGCCCCCCCACCTTGGTCTGGATGAAGAGGATAAACCAGGGGGGGGAGATAGGGGACAGGGTCACATAAAGCCGGCCGTTAGAACGCAAATCTAGGGGCCGGTCGAGCTTAGTGTTGGTGTTTAGGCCGTAGCTTCAGGTCGGAGAAGAAAAAAACAATGCTATCATCAAAAAAGGTATGAACAATAGTCTTCGGCAAACTGTTTTGATAGCATTCTCTTCTCACAAACACACAACGTGTCCTACCTTGATAGTTGTCACTGTGCTTTCAACTTTTTCCTCAAAAGACTTGAAGCTGGGTGAGTTTCTGCAAACGACAGAGGGGAAGGAAATAGGGCAAAGTGAACGGAGACAACAGGACCTGGGGCGTTGGACTCCTCATTCTTGATTTCAGTATAACAATACATTTTGGTTGCATATCAAACATTGTAAATTCATTTGTGACTAATCAATGCAATGTGATATTGCATCCGGGAACCATTCAAGACTTTATACATAAATTGCATTTAAAGTTTTTCCGCAAGAAAATGAGGAAACGTGATTGTGGTGCTAACGCCGTCGGTCAGACATTACCTCATGGTGGGCATGCTCATGGAATGTCGGATTGAGTAGCTGTCCCACGAGAGCATGGTTAGAGAGGAGTTAATGATTAGCACAGCTTCAGCGTGCAAACACACAAACACTAACCCGTCTGCACCACCACCACCACACTACACTGTACCAACTCACATCACTGCATGACACACACACACACATACACAAACAGGGAGAAAATATATAGTACAGTAAAGTAAGGAATGCTTTTATCGGGGGAAATGGTATCTATGGGTGCCTGCCCACATTCCAAATTGCTCTGGATCGATACCTGGCTCGCCACTACACTGGCTTTCTGTTTCCCAGATTACCAGAGCTGTCTGGGACCTTGAGGCTAAGTTTACTGGCAGGAACCAGGTGCTATTATTGCAGTGCGAAAAAGAAGAGTAAAACAATCCTCCCTCCACTCTCAAGACAAGGGGGTACCCAGCCACTGGCGGCATCCAATCCAGGTCCCATCCAAACAGAGACAAAGCAGTTATTTCTGATCTCTTCCCTTCCTTCACCATGTCATCTGTGTAAAACAGGTCATTTAAAGAGGGGCAATATATTTTGGTTTGTCTCCATATTAAGGATTCACACATCAGAGATGTTTGCGATGGATTGAGGTACTTTAAAAGGTCAAACCCTGCACACTGTGGCAAACTCTGGGAAATGGCTCATGATACCAGGATTTTTTTTTTAATGTGTATATATATATATATATATATTATATGTATACACATATATATGTATATGATTCTTACCCTATGGAGTTGGA
Source organism: Melanogrammus aeglefinus (assembly GCA_900291075.1). Lineage (NCBI taxonomy): Eukaryota > Metazoa > Chordata > Actinopteri > Gadiformes > Gadidae > Melanogrammus > Melanogrammus aeglefinus. The sequence goes on along the minus strand of OLKM01003807.1, from coordinate 20,240 downwards.
TCTTGAGATGCAAAAGGGGAGAAAGAAAAATAAATTGGCATATAAAAAAATACATCCATAAGTCTACGTTAAAGCTCTAAAGAGAATAACAAGGGGGCTTACCCCTCTACCCTTTTACCCCATAACCATCACATGTACAGAACAGACGACTATCCAAGACCTGTACAAACTCACTCACCTGCTTATGAACCAGACAAACACAGCCGCTCAAACACTCCGATCTTGGACCGATCTTGCAATACTCCTATCCCATTCTCTAGATTTCTCGGGTTTGTAAATAGCTGGAAAAAGGCTAACTCTTAACGTCATACAACCTATTGGTTGCCTAAGTAAGGACAAACTTTCACTGCAAATAAATTCCATCACTGCAAATTGGACGGTAGAATAAGACAGACACACAAAGAAGAGAAATAAATCAATAAAAGTGAAATACTTAAAAAGTAGTCATGCAGCAAGATACCCGAATCAAATATATGGAATCACAAAGCAACCCAGGGAAGCAAGTGTTACGACACACAAACTACTGTGGTGTAAAGCATGTGTGTAATCACAACTAGGCAATAATACAAATGGATGCATGTTAACACAAAAACACACACAAACACCCCCCCCCCCCCCCCCACCACCACACACAGACACACAAAAACAACTTGAAACATACCTCCGAGGATACAATATCTCTAAACCAAACATGCTGGAATAAATGAAAGATAGTTTGTTTTGGTTTATGCTACTGAAACCCAACCTAACACTCTGTCATCACAGGGGAGGAAATGTGACAGAGGAATACAAAGTAACAACTATTCTATGTTATTACCAACATGTTGTACTTGACATGAGAAAACACAAACTTTCAACAAGGAAGGGGTTCACATTACACAATGAATATGCTCTATAATCATAGACAGAGTAACTTGTTCTTCCTCGTACCTTGTATGAATGAAGTATGAATTGCACACCACCAAGTATGATGTGCAATAACATCTTTCACCAGAAGTGGTTCTGTCACACTTATGGATTTTGGTATCGGGCTACTTTTTAATGGGTTTCCAAATGTCTTCTTTTTTTTTCTTATCTCCTGGCAGCCACCACAGTTCCGATACTTTGACGGTGGCTGGAATAACTAGGAGAGCTTTTACACCCAGCTTTGGGAGTTTGCCTCTCTGGCAAAAAATCAGATGGACCTTTCCTTTTTTTTTTTTTTTTTTTTACACTCAAGGTTGGGTAAGACGCAAATTGTACTCTAGCGAAGCAACATATGTACCTGCTGATAGGGAACTCTGTTTATAGCCAACAGGATGAGGTCCTGACCTCTAAAAGCATCCGTTTAGCCAGGAAATGGATGCAATGTCAATTCCCCATGCCCCCCCCACCCCCACCCACTCCCCCACCCCCACCCCCACCTCCATCCTGCAGGGCATATTGACAGCAGGTGGCACACACTCTCCCTCTGACACACACACACACACACACACACACACACACACACACACACACACACACACACACACACACACACACACACACACACACACACACACACACACACACACACACACACACACACACACCCCTGTGTTAAAGTCCATGCAACCTCCATCTTTTGCCTTCCAAGCCACTCTAATCCATCTCTCCCATCCCCTCCTCTCTCTTCCACAATATTATTGTCTTGCCTTCCCCTCTTTGTTAATATAACATATACTATAATAATAGCAAAGAGAGGGGAAGAAAGAGCCAGCAGGGGATAGGGAAAGTAAGCCCGCGACAGAGAAGTGGGGGGAAGGCTGTCTCTCTGGCCACCTCGGCCACAGTGAAAGCGGCTTAGTAGACTTATATAATCGACCGCCTTTGACTTGGTGAACGGAGCTAATGTCAAAAACTCATTCAGAAGAGGACAAGAGACAGGACCAGTGACGGAGGCAAGACAGCCAGAGAAAGGGAGAGGCGTTGCATTCGAGCAGAGGTGGATTAGTGTGTTATGCTGAGTAAACACCACAAGATAATCAGCAGGACTCGGTGCCTGGTTTCCGTCTTCCGACGCTGGTCGGCAAAAGTTACGATTTTTTTGATTGTTCTCAAGATTGCTTTGCAAGGTTACCCTGTAATTACCCGGAAAAAAGCAAAACAGTGTCGTATTTGCAAAATAGAGGATTCCAACTCCAGCTGCAACATGAAAAAGTCCACTTTTCGGCGGCATGATGTTTTCGCAAAATACATGTTTTTGATTGCCAGATTGGTGTTTCGGTTTTCAAATTAAGGATGATGGAGAGCGGTGTTTGTTTTTTTCCAACATTGACGTTGTGTAGGGTGGACAGGGTACAGGGATGGATATTGGATATAGTTTGAGAAATTTAAAAGTGTAAAGGCCCTCTTCTTTCGTCTGTGATCACATGACATCATGTGTACGTATCCGCGTATATCAGACATATAAACCAAATTCACTTTAATGTGTGATATGAAAGACATCAAATTCAACTATTTGTTTTGTTTGCCAAGGTCACTGCGAACATATGGACAGGATATGACATCATTACCTCATGTCTCCTAGCTTCCTGGTGATGGCGGTACCCAGGGTGCTAAAGGCTGCAGAGGTCTTCTGGCCTGCCGTGGAAAACGTCTCCGTTGTCTTCTTATAGCTGCACACACACACACACACACACACACACACACACACACACACACACACACACACACACACACACACACACACACACACACACACACACACACACACACACACACACACACACACACACACACACACGACAATGAACTATCCATCACATGCCGATTTCAAAACAGATTACACAATCGTTCAGTCTCCAGTGCTTCATTATAGATGTGTGTGTGTGTGTGTGTGGCAGTATGCATCTTTGTGTATGTGTGTGGCTGTTTGCAAATGCACATGCAATCTGATCCCTGAGTCAAGGTGTAACTGGATAACAAAAGGAGGCAAAGAATGACTTCCCCTTCTCTCACTCATTATCTCTCTCGATCTCTACCCTCTACCCTCTCTCTCCCCTCTCTCCTTCCAGATTAAAATACAGCAATGACCAGCTGATGACATTTAGGATGATATATATTCAGTAAACCCGCTGCCTGTATACCCGGCCACTGTATTCAGTTGAGAATATAAATTGGACCCTCTTTGCTCTACAACTGGTCTAAAGAAAAACATTTTATACATGATGAACATGCTTAATGCTGGAACTCCGCACGCGCACACGCGCACACTACACTTCAGAATATAAATTGGACCCTCTTTGCTCTACAACTGGTCTAAAGAAAAACATTTTATACATGATGAACATGCTTAATGCTGGAACTACACACACACACACACACACACACACACCACTGGTGGTGGTGTGTCCTTAAAGCAAAGAGCTCTCCAACTGTCCCCTATAAAATCTCCACATTCCCAATTACATTCACAACAAAGTCTGCGTGTTTGTGTCCAAATACATGTGTACTTGAGTCCGTTCATGTGTTTGCAGCATCACACTGTCACAGTCAGACGGCCTTAGCCATCTCGGTTTACCGCCAACAAGGCCAAAAACCTGTAGAACTGGCAGGGAGAATGCAGGAGGATTGGAAGGGGCACAAACTTGTTTTGCTGCCCTGGCCCAGACTGGCTCTCCCTGCATCGGCTTCCCCCCTTCTCGTATATGCTCCGTCGCTGCGTCCGGCTAGCCCGGAGCTGCAGACAGCAGCAAAGTGGAAGTGGGGTCAGCCCCGGTGAGCACAACTTACGCAACAGAGGTCTGCATGTCGTGCCAGCCCTTGGAGACGTTGTTTTTGAAATCGCTGAGTGGGCTGATGCCCAGCTTCTGTCTGAGGTCGGCTTGTTGCTTCTCCTTAGATGTCAGCACTTGCCTCAGAGTACTGATCTCCTCTTCCAGCTTGGGAGAGAACAAGACACAAGAATGGTCAAGGATTAGTCATTTGCCATTCAAAAATATCCAATCAAATTTATATTGCAGGTTGATACTGGCGGTCATTGTTCAAAGAAATGATAAGCCCCGACGGGTTTATTGATATAGTACCTTTCAAACACAAAAGTCACTTCAGAGGGCTTTACAGAGGCAGGAATCACATTTGAAGAACATTCTTTGAACATCAAGGATTAAGTCCAAATTTGTACAACATGTACACCAACACCAATACTGTTTTCCTGAACCACATTGTTGCAATGGGAAATCATGCATTTCCCAGCCTTGTTTGAGATTGAGATTTGAGTTTACCTTGTCCAGTTCTTGGTGAATCTCTTCCCTCTCTTCCTCTGTCAAGATGGGGTAGTTACCCTCGGAGGCCAGATCCTCGTCTGCCTCTCGCAATGGCTCAGAGTCTAGAAGACCTACCATGACGGACACAACAAACATGAACAACATCATAGGTCTAGAGATTTGTGCGGTTGTGTGTGTGTGTGTGTGTGTGTGTGTGTGTGTGTGTGTGTGTGTGTGTGTGTGTGTGTGTGTGTGTGTGTGTGTGTGTGTGTGTGTGTGTGTGTGTGTGTGTGTGTGTGTTAGATTCCTCATTAAATGGAATAACCTGAAGCCTCTTCCCAAAGAGCTGTATGAATCAAACAAACAAAACAACCCATTTTTTTTATTTTCTATGAACCACAAGCATATATTTGGGCGTTTATAAACTAGCATGTATGATGGCTCTTTAATGATCCAGTCTGTGTCTGTCTGTCCATCTCTAAACGGCCGTTATGCAATCAGCGACTGTGGCCTGCTGAGCTGTAATCTGGATTAACTGCCCTGGATTATCCTGTTTCAACTGGTGGGGGACCCTAGAGACAGACAGACACACACACTCACGTAAACAAACACACACATCTTCAAACAAGATGCTCAATGCTTAATTGATTCCACACGTTGGTTGCAAGTGTTAGTATACAGTTAAAAATGTAATTAAGCGCTAGGGAGGGCCACGCACGCGCACACACACACACACACACACACACACACACACACACACACACACACACACACACACACACACACACACACACACACACACACACACACACACACACACACACACACACACACACACACACACACACACACGGAAGCTCTGAAGCCTTTTGGTTCCTTTTTCATTGTATGGGAGAAACAAAATCTTCCAACTATTCTAACTGAATGAGGACGTATTTAGTTAGTAGACTCCAAGGTGACCTTCTCTCGCAAAGGCGATTCATAGATGTGTACTTCACATTTAATCACACATGGATTCACAACAACGTTTGCATGTGATGGTTTGATGATTTGGCTGATGACCCCAGGTTAATTGTTGACCTTTTGGATGTGGATCTCCCATTGCTATATCTTGGTTTGTATCTTACGTTTATTGGAAACACACAGGTACAAATCAGATACGGGAGCTGAACACTCAACATATCAAGGCCGATGCATCTCATCAAAGACATGGGTCTGAGGAAACGGGCAGAATCCTTTCAGTAAAGTCGAGATGGTTCATACCTGTTCTGAAGTTTCCTCTGTCTTTACATGGCAGCGGTAAAGAGTGAGGCATATGACGCCATTAGTAACATAACAACACATTCTCAATTAAACTATTACACTGCATATCACTGTTGAGGATATCTTCAAAAAGACAACCAATATAGCTGCAAAACATGCACATGCAAGTGAGTAGCAGTTCATATATATATATATATATATTTTTTCAAAATATATTCTCAGATAAAACAGTGATGCAGATGCATTCCCTGACAACATTCCCTGTACGGAATAACAACAAAACAGGCAGTGCCAAACAGGCCGTGAGGGAGAAGGCAACATCCTTCCGAAATCATTAACGTCTGATTCAAGCCATGCTATGGGCTCAGTGCCATTCAGGCAGCTAAAACAATCACACAGTTCACACACCAAGTGGGCACAAGGCCTTCGGGACACGAGCACAAAGCATGCATCTGGATAAGGCACACATTTCTACAGCAGGGAGATACTTCTATATGAGGAATCAGGTCACACTTATGATCAGATTATGGTATTTACATGACCTTAGGTTGAGGGGGGGGGGGGTGCTGAACACAATCATGTGATTGCAGTTCATATGTTTGAATCAAGCTTATCGTGTTAACTGTGACATTTTTCAAGATAACATAACCTTCTATTTTCTGTATTTTTTCATACTTGAATATACGACCAAATGAACCAAACACTGTGTCCATCCGTCCGAACACAACACCAGCTAGTCTGATAACAGGGAGTGCTGGAGGAACAGAGATCATGTAATAGAACTGGAGTAGGCCTGCTCCCCATTAGGCCTGCAATACTCTCGCGGCTTTCAATTAGGATGTGTGGTTTTTGTTGCGGCACTGAACCGGTCGCCTGAGGGCCGTGTGTGCCTGCTTAACATCTACATGATGATGATCACATGGGACTGGGCTATTTTACTATTTGACTACGGGGATCATTTCCTACGGGGTTAGATTTTGTAGCTACGTCAAACGTGGAGCAACGTCGCCGGCCTATGCAAAGCAGTACGGAAGAACACAAAGCTTTTTACAAGGGGCCGTCAGGGAGTACTACTATAGCCTACTAGCCTACGATAAAGAGATTCTTTTCTATTGTGTTCGGAGTCCAGTCTACTCTAGTAAAAGGGGTGGGTGGCTGTAGTCTAGGGCGCCGGTCACCTGGGGCGTCGGTGTTCCAGGGGCCGGTCATCGGCCAGTCTTCAGAGAGACGAAGGGAGGGTCGGCCCCACTCCTCCTGTCCCACCGTGGTGATTGGAGCGCCCCAGTTTCCCCCATGCCACGCTGCACCTGTCCCCCAGGCCGGCCTCCCCGTTCTGGGAGCCTGAGGCCTGGGGGTCCCCTAACGACCTGCCCACAACATGACTGTCCCCTGACAGCTGAGCCAGGTCCTCATCCCTGGGACCTTAAGGATGGCGACATGCGTCAAAGAATGAACTAAACCAGGCATGCAAATGTATGTTGTTACTGCGCGGAAAGATTCAACAACGACTAGTCTACTGACCCCACCCCACTGTTTATATGAACGCAGTAAAGATTAGGATCAATTCACTTTCAAAACAATGTAGTCAGTGACCTTGCTGATAACGACTGATTATCAATTCAAAGTTGATAACGGCGTGAAACCTTAAAAATTGTTTCAAACTGTTACAGAATTGAATGCCATGGAAGCAGCCTGACCCCGCCCTGCCAGCCACAGAGTACTAAAACCAGCTCCGCTCTATTCCATGCAGACAAGGTAAACACATAAAGCCACCCATCACCCAGGTGCGACGCTTACCATGCTCTGCCCCTTTCCTGTTTGTATTAACCCATTCTTCTCCAGGGCCCTCGCTGCCCCAGTCCACCACGGCATCACTCAAAACACTAGAGTACAACTCTGGTCCCAGGGCAGCAGCCGGGAAGATACAGGAGAAGGGGAGTTAAAAACACACACACACACACACACACACACACACACACACACACACACACACACACACACACACACACACACACACACACACACACACACACACACACACACACACACACAACTGCTTTCTACTCCATCACTTACAAATGCATGTATAGCCGGGCTACACCAACAATCACTGCTTTTTGCACAATGGCAAATTGTACTCAAGACACAGCTCTGGCCATGCTGTGGTTGGGCTGTGGTCTAACACCGCCAAGCATGAGCACAGCAATGAGAAGTTGACATATTCTCACCGATTGCAAGCTTGTCACTGCACAGTTTGTCGATGTTTTTCAGCACAGCATTAGGGATACCCTCAGTAGGGTTAGGGTTAGGGTTAGGGTTAGTATTGCTAGCCGGTTTGAATCCTAACTGTGTATGGCTTTGGTCACCCTTTTCATTTCATTGCAAATGTTGTGGTCCGATGTGCCACATCGGACCACAGGTCTGGCATCGTCCACACTTGAATGCGATCAACACTTGTCTGCTCACATTGCTGTCCACACACGTATGGAATATGTTCATTGTGCGAGCCTGACCACCTCAATGTGGTGCAGCTCATGGGATCCCAATGTGAGCACGATCCGATCTAGGACTGTCCAGCCCTGATGTGATCAGATGGTAAAAGTGTAACCGAGGCCATATCTCTATTGACAACCATGTTGTCCTTTTACAACAATGGTAACCTATGGTGACCATGTTGAAAGATGTGCTGTTGGGTAAAGTTACATGTAATAGAGGTGGACAGTTGAGATTTGACGGCAATACTGATTTCTGCTTTTGTTACTTCAGAACTCATTTAAGATACTTTAAGATGGTGTAATTTGGGTAGCATGTAAAATAACAGCCATTCAATTCATTTGGGGGTATGAATCCCCTCTTTTAGACTATGCTTGTTTGTGTAGACGGGGGTGGAGGTGGCTATTTGTGAAGCATATGCTTATGTCATTCATTGGAGGGAAGATATAGTGGCAGAGTTAAGAAAGTTACTCTACACATCACTACCGATTGACTAGCAAATATAATAGCTACATTGCATACAAATGTAAATGTATACAGATAAAAAAAATACATATTTGCATGTAAATACAGTGAATTATGACTCAGGGGCATTATTTCTGTTCCGTTTCCCCCCTTTAGAGATGATTGATAAATATGATTCCCAACTAATAATGACAAACATGATATGTCCCTAGCCCCTTTCCCTCAGCTGTGCTATACCTTTGGTCACAAGATTGGCATAACTTCGGTGGACTGGGTGGTCATGGGGCAAGCTTAAATCAGAAGCCCATGGCTGATCACAGCGGTAAAGTCAAAAGCCATGGTGATGGTATGCTGACCTACCCATCTGACTGCAATAAAACATTCCTAGCCTAACTGACCTGGAACATTGTTAAACCCTACGATGAGTTTCTGTATTCAATCCTTTCCTGAACACAGAAGACAATCTGTAAGATCAATTTTACAGTGTAGTTATAGTAGACTTTAATTCGAGAGCTTTCCAAGGATCAAGAATCAAATTAAGTGCACGTTTCTTAACGGGAAATCAAAACTACTTTGCACAATTGACTATTCTAAAACAGTGGGTTTGCTGGTATGAACGAATGGCAATGTGTTTTAAGGAATACTTTGGACATCTCAACCGTCCTGTATTCTAAAACAAAGACTGCATCACTAAATAGGAAGAAGAAAAAGGAACACGTCTATAAATAATTTAACCCTCCTTACAATATTGAAAGTCATTAGGTGAGTGCAGCAAGAGTCAGTTTCCAAAGTAACAAGATGGGTCAAGTTCAGTAATTTGGCAATAGGTCCATCCAATGTTTAAGACTCTTACCTGGTTATAGTGCATGGTTGCAGGTGGATAAATGAGGGGTGGAGTTCAGGGTTAGTTTTGTGTTTACACAATTTTATTTCTGTATTAATTAACCAAGTTATCCAATCCTTGCTACGAGAACAGGAGACGCGCGTGCCGTGCGCCATTTACATATAGCGCTTCCTATCAAGAACGGTGGAAACGCAATTTAAAACAAACCAAACATATTTTAATCAGGTGAATGAACCACTTACCTTGCTGTCTCGTTTCCATGACTGACGCTCTTTTTCAACTGCCACACTTTAGATTAAAAAGGGTCTCAAATGGATGACGGGGCTGCACCAGTTGCCACTTCACTGTTTACTAGGGATCTGGTCCTGTCACGCGCCTGGCCGTCTGGGGGTGGAGCTTTAAACACTTCAGCCAATAGATTTGCTGTGTTTATCTATTTGTTTGGTTCTTTATTTTGCTTTTAGAATTTGATTTATATTTCACCACTTCACCCTGAGAAACTTCCCATCCCAATAAACGAGGGATATTACTGTGAGCGATAAAACAATAGGATTTCTCTGCTAGATTATAGTTTTTGAGCGAATAAACAATTTTAATAATTAGTGGCTTGTGGTCAGACTACGCCCTCTGTTGCCATAAAATAGTAATTACAAGTAGGGTTGCTAAGAATCCCTGTAAATAATGTTCAACAGATAGTCCACAATATACATAATGCATCAGAACTTCATAGATACAATTTAAATACAAAAAACAACAGCTATCAGCCAACACATAACACCGGGACATTTTTGGTCTTATTTATTTGTATTATCGATTAACCATCAGTTGAAAACAGTGTCTGTCTCTGACAAAGCAATACAGCAAAAGAAGTTAACAGCAGACATTTTTAAGAGTGGCAGTTGGTAGTGGAACATGGACCTGGTTTGGCCTCTGAATGAAGTCATTCACGCAAGACGTCTTCTTAAAGCAGCTTTTGCCAAAGTACACAGACTGTTTCAAGGCAGACACAACACATTATGTTTACCAATGGAAGGTCAGCATTAAGTAACGTTTCACACACACACACACACACACACACACACACACACACACACACACACACACACACACACACACACACACACACACACACACACACACACACACACACACACACACACACGCACACGCACACACACAGTACAGAGAAATGACACTTTTAAGACACGACAGTCAGTTGATTGTCCCATATATTTTGTTTTTTTTTGGATGGACTTAAAAGTATGACATCAAGCCGGCCTTAAAGTACACCACTCTGTACTGCCATCAGGCTCTCCATGGATTTCTTACAGTAGCAGTTTTAATCTACTGGAACAATGCGACTAACAAAGATACAATTCATAATAAAGTGACAATTCTACATTGTGCAAAGATATATGGAACAAAATTGATGTAGCTATAACATACACTACACATGAACCCTCCTAATCTAAATAAAAATAAAAATTTGTCTTAGCACTAGCATAGCATAGCTTAGCATCTCACTACCCCCCCTCCCAAAGTACTGGCAATTTGTAGATGTGACAGACAGAAAGTAACGTATCACCCTAAACCCTTTCAAATTTCTAGGATACAAAGTCCTACTACAATTGTACTTGAAGTTCAAACAAAGTAGCATCTTATAAAGGGCCCTATTCTACCACCAGGGTTGATTGTGACTAGTCATAGGCTACAAGATTTATTTTTAATATACAAGTGGAAGTGGTCACCCAGATGTGTGATGGACAGATACATTCCCTGGTGGACCGTAACAAGTACTAGGCTGGAGTTTGACCTCTCTATCATACATTTTAATGGCCACTCCCACTTGAGACGCAACCAGCGGATCGATTTTTGAATGGATTGGAGTGTCCCACTCTCAAACCTTTTGGTAAAATATGGGGCCTTTAAAATTTCCAAAATAAATAGGGGCCCTTTAAAGAATAGCATTGGAAGGGAACCACAAATAACAACAGGTAAAGGCAAGGTTACATGGTCATTCAGAAGAACCTTCAAGGTAACATGGCCTGAAGGTATGAGCCCGCTCATACACAAGAGGAATGGACAACAAATAAACCAAAGCAAAACATTCACAAATAATGGCATTCAATTAGCAACTCCATTTCAACCGTTCAACATTTTCACTGCAGCCAGCAGTAACCGTTGTAGAACTCTTTGTATGGCTATTGCGAAATGCTAGAGTACAGGACAGGTTTCATTTGTTGTCTAAACTGTATGCCCATGGAATTAAAACCACAAAACAAAGTAGCTGCATTAGCCGGCGTACTTTAGCACTATCGAGGCTAAAGTCTCCCCATGTTTTAAATGACATTGAATGTTTGAGAGGATGAAAAAAAAACGTTCCTAATGACGGCTTGTCAACAGATGAGAAATGAGAAAAATAATGCCTGTTTCAAATTTTATATTGTAGCCAAATGGTGTGAAAGCACCAAAAACTAATGTGTATTGGTCTATATTTGCATATGTTTATGCTACATTCACAATAATTACAATTGTATTTATCTATTTTTATATGAAAGAAACTATGGCAAATAATTATCATATAAAAATTATAATTATATTATTAAAATGAAAATCCATACAAAAGTTTTAAAGCTTCAGTTTTGTGCATTGCTAATGTAATATATAACCTCTGCAAAAAACAAAAACGTCCAACATTTCCCAATGCTTCGTAGATCATTTACCTCTTAACATATCAGACGATTGAACACTATTGGCAAGCTTCAGTAAATACACGACTGCACACATTTGAGTGGCACAGGTGTTGTTTAAATGGACAGCCATTGGGTTTTAATCTTCCTGAGAGAGTGCGACCAACAGGCAGCAATCCAACACTTTCATGAACACCAGTGTGCAACCATGTTTTTCGCCTATGCTCCTTCGAACCGGCATCACAACCCCAAATTCCACCATAACTCAAAACTGGCAAGATTACCCTGTGAATAGTGCATGGGATTACAGCATATGGCCAAATAAGTAAGTAAATAGAAGTTCTTAAATATATATTTCTAACCCCATTTCCCCAGTTGGTGAGATACTCAGTAGTGTGAAGTTATAGGCATTCCGTGGGAGATTCATATATATTTATTTTTAAATAATTAATGTATTTATTTAAGAAAGTAGATGATATTGATACATGTTTGCAGACTCTTCAGCAGGTGCAGTGTCTAGTGATGGCTTCAGTAACTGCTCATCAAACAAGCACACATCAATAGGTATATTGCTGTGAGATATATATATATAATATATATATACTATACATATATATATATTCCTTCTTTTCAACTTTCCGTTGAGTGAATTCCTTCTCTCTTGTTGACATCTTGTGTACATCTAGACGTTTGGGGTTGCCACGTCTTCCTATGCAAGAAAATGCCAAAGGGCTACGAAATAGAAAGCAAAGAACCCAAAACGTGTGATGGGGAGGAAGGATCCATTTAGGAACTGGCTGATAGACTCAGGCCGTCTGCTGCCTGAGTCACCACCGACACCAACAGTTACATCTTGTTTGTGCCTCGAACATGACGTGTCAATACATCTCTTTAAGCTATTTTCACTCCCCATTCATATCAGTAGAAACTAATCCACATTCTATATTGTTGGTATTATTTTATACGTTGACCTTATCAACATTTGACCGTCTGGTTGACAGAGGAAGAGGATGGTAGAGAGACACTTGAGCGGATGCACCACCAAGAAAGAGAGAGAGAGAGAGAGAGAGAGAGAAAGAGTAAGAGAATAGAAGGTTAATCTGAGTTGGGGGGGTGATGATTAACGGGGAGAAAGCTGGCGGTTGCTGGGTGACAACCTTTAAAGCTTTAGAAAATCCTCTGCTCTCTGGCACAGTTCAAGGTGTATCTGTCTAGGTCTGTGTGTGTTTGCGTGTGTGTGTGTGTGTGTGTGTGTGTGTGTGTGTGTGTGTGTGTGTGTGTGTGTGTGTGTGTGTGTGTGTGTGTGTGTGTGTGTGTGTGTGTGTGTGTGTGCGCGCGCGCGTTTGTTTGGGTAACATTAAGGCCCTAAAGGTCACAATCCAAACTGTGCAACAGACTAATTCTGTTAAAATCAGCCTCCTTTGAATGAAAGATATTTCTGTCTTTAAAGCTTTAAATTTGAACTTTGAACAAGATCTTCTTCAGAACCGTGATTGCCTTCATATGACATCTTTAACACCAAAAGCAAAACGGAATCTTTCAAATCATAGCAAAAAAAACAGGGTTAGGTTAAGCACCATTCTAAGCTATTCAAATAACCTAAGGATGGGCCATCAATTCTATTAGTTTATTTATGTTATGCAAGAATTTGTCATGTTTTCTTTCCATCAACTTCATTTTTATTGGCTCTTTTCCTGCTAGCCTCATTGTTGTGTTAGCACATCTGCCAGTGGCGGTTTTGTTAATATTTCAATATTCCTGTAAACTGTAGCCAGGCCTGTCTGCGGTCAACTTGGCCCCAGTTTCACATAAACTCCCCCTGACAGGAGGACACGGGGGAGGGAGGAGGCGAGAGGGAAACAAGAGAAAGAGGGGGGAACATCGGGAAGGAAACTCAGACTGCAGAGAAAGTGACAAGCAAAGACGGAGGATCATCTTTTGACAACAAAGTGCTCGATAGAGGAGGCCGTCACTTCCGGTCAGTTGACTCGCACACTTGCACGCTCGCTCTGCTCGCTCTCTCTATGGGAAATGTCTCGGCGAGATTGCTTTGCTAGAAGGTCCCCCCACCTTTATCAGAACCCTGAGCGAGCTGCTGCTTCTTCTTCCTCTTGCACACGTAATACACTGGGAAAACCACCAGGCCTGTGGACCAGGGGAGAGACAGAATAAACAAAATGGCAGGGAGAACAGACGGGAGGTAGGGGGGAGATAGGTGGGTGAGAAGATTAAACGTAAGCAATGGCAAGATGTGTGTGTGTGTGTGTGTATGTATATTTATGTATTTGTGTATGTATGTGTGTGTATTTGTCTGTGTGAGTGAGAGATTGTGTGCGTGTGTGTTTGTATTTGTGAGTGCGAGTGAGTGAGTAAGTGGGTGATTAAGTGAGTGAGTGTTTTTATAGGTTTGTGTTTGTGCGTTTGTGTGCGTTTGTGTGTGTACCTATAACCAGTGAAATAGATCCCAGAACCACGACCAGCACAAGGACCACAGGAGCCAACACCACCTTACTGGCTGTAGAGATGGAGGGACGCAACCAATTGTCGAGTGTTAATATTGTATTGCTTCTACCGTGGGAAATTGTACTGTGATCGTACTGGAATCATTTTGGTAAATGCAGATCATATAAAAATACATGACTGAATTTGAACTTTCCCAGCAAGCGACGTATTTAGCTGATACATGCGTTTATCCTTAGGGATGATGTGACCCGACTGATATTAAAGAATGAATTCCCCCCTTTTAATCCAACTGTACAAACCCCCACCTTCATTTTCCTACCAACGAACAAATCCAATGTGTGCCCATGAGCTGATATCACCACGGTAAAAATACAAAGGAAGCTGTACTGAAGATTTTGGTCCTGGGATAAAATTAGCTTGTGGCTCCTCAGGCACCCCTGCTGCTAGCTAATCATCCTTAGCTACTAATAGCTAGCATTCTTCAGAGACCATGGAGCAGCTAACTAGCTGTGGCTGGTGTCAAAATAGATTAGCCGACCGAGCGGACATGAGAGAGAGGGACAATTATCGGTCGGTCCTCGAGACAAACAACCAAAGCGTGTTTGGAGTTTCCACTGGAAAGTGGCTAGAAGTGGCCCTGTGGCGCCCGGGGGAACTCACCACAGACGGAGCCTCTTATCAGACGCCTCAGATGGGGTTTATCGGGAAGGTAGCGATACTTGCAGCCGAACACACTGAGGTTGGACGTGTGGTCGCCGAAAAACCTGACAACCGACCAGACAAACACAGAAGAAGGTTTACACCAGAGGGAGGGGCAACGAAACACACAGACGGAGAAAAGGGAAATGAAAGGAGCGATGACAAAGGGAAACACAAACCTCATCTGGCGGTAACGCTCCCCACAGCGGTAACAGAAGTTGGTGTTGCACTGTGTGCAGGTCATGTGGTCGCAGCCCTCGGTTCGCTGAATGTGGATCTGGAGACACAGAGACTCAGGTGAACGCGTGATCTCAAGGCAAAACAGGTCAATAATAGCCCCACACTTGTCTTTTGTACCTTGGTCCATGAACAGCCGAATGAGGAACACACTCGGCCTGGAGATCGCTAGGCCGTCAGTTTCAGCAAAGGCGACAGACCTCCTCCCTTCAAATGCAATCATTTCGAAGATTGCACCCAACTGACCGAGTTTAAACCTTGTCTGCCCTCCTATACCCTTCCTTCCATCCGCCCACGTCCATCTCTCCAACATCCATCTAACCACCTACCTACCCAACCATTCATCCATCTATCTTATCTATCCACCAATCCATCGCTCCATCCTTCCACCTACCCATCCATCCATACCCATCCATCCATCCATCCGTCCTCTGTTCGCTGAATGTGGATCTGGAGGAACAGAGACTCACGTGAACGCATGTTCTCAAGACAAACAGGTCCCGCTGTTTGCCTCGAGTCTCTTGTCCTTTGTACCTTGGTCCACTTAGCCTGGAGATGGCCATACGTCTATCCATTTCAGCAAAAGCCGACAAGACTTCATCCATTCAAATGCAATTATTTAGAAGATTGTGCCCAACTGAGTTTATACCTTGTCTACCCTTCAATCCATCCTCCCACATCCATCCAATCCTTCAACGATCCATGCAAACAACTACCTACCTACCCATCCATCCATCCACCCTCTCGCCCACCAACCACTCACCATCGGCCCTGTTATCACCCGGGTTCTCGTACCTTGCACCGGGGACATTTCTGCGCGTTCCTCTGCCCGTGCTCGATGACGCTCGCCCACTTTCGCAGCAGCTTGTCCCCACGCCGGTAGTCGCGGCACTTGAGCCCGCTGTGCCAGGGCGCGTGGCATTTGAAGCACCATATGAACTGACACGCACTGCACTGGATCTGCAGAGCGGGAGGAGAGAGGGGGAAAGGGGACAGGGGCACGGGGGCGGGGGGGGAATAATTGGTTGAAGCTTGATCACTATTTTTGCTCAAGTGATTACCGGTAGTTAAGCGGTGCTGAAGGTGAGATTCCAGAGCTATTATTGGAGTGATATTTGTTAGAATATTATTATGAAATGCCACGTGAAAATATATATTTTGAGTTGTGCATCCCTCTATATGAGCTCATTTTTATTTTAGACCACTCTCGGCTCATTTCGGGCCAATCAGAGGATCCATCATGCCTGTCAATCACAGGTGCGTCAATCACAGGTGCGTCAATCACAGCCACCTTTCTCACACGTGGAGAAAATTAGGGAGGGAGGGGGACATTTTTTTTGTCATTGTTTCTCTTTCTTCTATGACTCTATTCAACTCTCAAATCTTACCTACAGTATGTGTAATTGATTAATTTAACTTATTTATTCTCATTTTTGAGAATCAACCTCTCTCTATAAACCTCTGCTCATTATTAAAATGAAAACAATCAAATGTGTTTCGTTGCTGCACTTCCACCGTCAATTCTGGTAACTTGTGAGGGCCATTGGAAATTATTTATGATATTCTATATTTAAACTGTGGTGCATAATTCATAAAGTCATCGATGCAGCAGAGTTCTACTTTCCTAGGGCCTAAAGTGTATCTACGAAGTAAGATAACTCTAGCGATAAATGCACTCATCTTCTGCATTTGAAAGACCGCCCAGGCACTGATCTCAGTACCACTGCGGTGGTGTTGTTGCCGTTGGGGCCGTTTCTAAGTGGCCTCACCTTGTACTTGTGCTCCGAGCGTTCGGGTGTGTTCCTCTTCAGGGTGGTGAACAGGTTGCACTGAGGGCAGGGTTTGGTGCTCGCATCTAGTTGACACAGCTCAAGGAAGTAGTGGTATCTAGCCAGCTCCTCATTGGCCAGGTGAGACACCACAAGGCTCTCCTCGAGCAGGCCACTGCACTCTAGGATGGGACACACAATGTCCGCCTTGCCCACTTGTACCTGGGCAGTGACAGTGAACATGTGGGTCAGTCAAACAAAGAGGACGATCTTGTTCGTGTGCCTCAACTAAATAGCGGATCTTAAAACAATTTGTAAAATTGTTAACTGACTAAACAGTTAATTGTGAAATAGTGAAATAAATTGTGAAGTAAATGTTCATACAATTATCTAGTTATGCAAAAGCACATTAATGCCAAAGGCAAAAGGTGTATCCCTGGCTGCATTCTTCCGACAAAAACCACAAGCCTTAAAGGCATCAAGGAGTGCTGTGTGTGTGTGTGTGTGTGTGTGTGTGTGTGTGTGTGTGTGTGTGTGTGTGTGTGTGTGTGTGTGTGTGTACTCTGCTCTGTTTATAATGGGTGCTAGTCAAACAGCCCGTACACTAGGCACCTGTTTTATCACACCGTGTCAAGTCATATTGAGGAAGCATTAAAGGCTATGTCAACAAATTGGGATGCAAGTCTGAGATGGTCTGAATAGTGTTGCGGCACAGAGGACACCCAACACATGGACCACCGTAAATAATCGCGACAAAACACCTTATTGTAACCTTCCTCCAGCTCCACTCCCTCCTGTTATTTAATCACCGTCCCCTCTTTGTCTCTTTTCTGCTTCTAGATACTTTTTCCATGACCCGTCATCTCTTGTGGCACTGTGTGTGTTCCTCCTTCAGATGCTATTACAATCGGTCACCTATTTCCCACCTTCCCCCTGGCATTCTGATTTCAAGCTGGTTGGACAAGTTGTCTGTGACACACCGTGGGGGCTACACACTGTGTTTGTGTGTATGAGTGTGTGTGTGTGTGTGTGTGTGTGTGTGTGTGTGTTTGTGCACACACGTACTGACAATAGGTACACAAACGATAATGGTAGCAGCGTGGTAGTGCGTTACACCCACACTATACACACTGGTTATGTAATTTGATAATGCCATTGTGTTATGGATAGCGCAACGGTGGTCAAAGTTTCAGGTTAAACAGGATGGCTTTAGTCGTGGAGAGGCATAACACGAAATATCCCATGAAACATAAAACTTAAGGTGAACGAACATAAGCCAAAACTAAAACTTTCCATTTGGACTGAATGTGTTGATTTGTTGGTTGTTTGATTTAAGAGCAAAATGAGCTTGATAGTAATTGCATTGCATTTCAAAAGCATAATGGTCTAATATTACATAATGACCAATGTAGAGCAGTCTTTCCACCTGCTGGTATAGGAGAACAACAGAGTGGGTTTAATCCAGTAGCGCTTGCAGGAGGGTTTGGCCGAACAGAAGAAAAGTCGGTCACCCACGAATACTTTAAACAGGGCATTGCTACTACACGTCAACACCAACAACCGTCGTATATCTCTGGACCACTGCTCCCCAACACCAGCGTACCTGGGAGCTGATGTAGCGTTTCAGACACTCATCACACACGGCCTTCCCGCAGCATCGCAGAGGCACGATGGACGACCTGTCCAACAGACACACGAGGCAGTTCGACAGCGCGGCGCAACCCACGCGACTTTCCTCACGCGAAAGTCGGATCGACGCTCGCGGACCCCCCAGGGCGCGGAGGCTATAAAGTTCGGGGGCCGTCGAACCCACGACGTCATCCCCAGCAGCCACCGTCTGCAGCTCTGCTGCTGCTGCTGCACCAGACGGCAGGGCTGTCGGCGTTTCATTATGGCGTTCTTCCACGACCTCAAAGTCTTTTCTGTAGCCGTCGTTGGCGATACAGTACACCGTACAGTACACGTGTTCTTTGTCAAAACAAGACTGGTCTACGGCGTTCCCGTGGCTCCTACTTTCACAGTTGTAATAACATTCATCGGAATCCGATTCGACCTCTTGGGGGACCGACGTCTCTGTTCCCGGGTCATAATAAAGCACTTGCTCGTTCTGGGCTTGCTGTTCGACTGTTACTGGGGTTGATGGTGGCACATTAACCCGTTGTTCGGACAGGACAGCCCTGATCGTGGCGTTTTCCTCACAAGGGCTGTCCTTGTTGTTGCGTCCCTCTCTACGATGCAGGGAGTGAGACTTTGATAATATCCCAAAATTGCGGTTTAAAATATCCACCACCACCGTACTGGTCCCATTCCCAGTCCCATCGCTGCTGCCGTCGTGAGGGTCTTGATCGTCCCCGGTCTCGGTGTTGTTTTGCGTCACCGCGCGCCGCTGAATCTCGGGATCGCTCTCTCCCCTCGGCGAGATAACGGTGGAGTTGGCATGTCTAATGACATGTTGGCTCAAAGCCCCGAGCGACCTGTCAACTTTACTGTCAGCGGGAGAAGTTTCGGTAGGCAGGCTGCGGCTCAACGTCTCATTCGCGTCGTCGAAACTGCCCATAAATGCTGGCATGTTATTTTTTCCGTAAGTATTCGGTCGATCATCTTCCATCCCCGACGTGTCACTTCCCAGGTATAGCGCGCGGTGCTCCGCCTGCCAACTCCCGTCGACTACCAAAACAAAACAACAGGCAGCCTTCTGCTCCGGTCGGAAGCATGTGGAAAGGACTGCACGTGGCACCCAATGGACAGCCTGTGGTGAATCCCAATTAGTAAGAAGACATTGCTGTACATCAGAACATAGAGTTTATGCGGTCTGGACCATGGGTTATATCAACAATGTGAATGGTGTGGGCAGAATTATTTAACAATCTCGTTCTCCATGGACACAAAATCAAGAAGCATTATTGCTTTTTTCCGATCATTCATTTACACAAAGGGTGTAGTAGCAGGCCTACAAAGGAAATAATATTCATGTGAACAATTTTAATTGCGCAGTTCGAAATATAAATTTTGCACAATAATAGACATGACGTTGATAAGTTGTAGTAATTTTCTTTATCGAGAACAGTATAAAACACAAGATAGTCTGTCC
>OLKM01003806.1:0-29634 GCA_900291075.1 Melanogrammus aeglefinus | reverse complement strand
AAGAGCAGGACAAGCCATATTATGATGGGCTTCAGATAGCAATGGTAGTAAAGGACTACCCTGATACATACAAGCCATTCGTCGTCCACATCACCCAGACAAATGACATTGTAACGTTCAGCGAGTTTAAAACAAAACTCAGAAGTTATGAGAGCACTGAAAAATATGGGCAGAGTGACGGAAATGTAGAAGAAGACAACGTGATGAAGACTGGCGGCGCAACATGGCCACGAGGAAGAGGAAAGAAAATGAACCTGGCTGATGTCGTGAGTGTTACACATGTGGTAAAAAGGGACACATGGCAAGGACATGTCATGACGGATTCCAAGCGAGAAGGGAAGAACGAAAATGGGACACACCACAGCGAGGCAGAGGGCGCGGCCGAGGACGAGACCGTGAGTATGTAAAGAAAGCTGATGGAGAAACGGAGGCAGAGCCGACATCGTTCTGTTTCTTTAAAATAAGTGACTGTCCGACACAACAAGGAAACAAGAAGGGCCTCATGGTCGACTGCGGCGCCACAACACACATGATCAACGACCCCAACAAGTTCATGACAGTTGATGAGAGCTTCCGACCCGAAGGCCACACGATCGAGCTTGCC
This sequence comes from Melanogrammus aeglefinus, assembly GCA_900291075.1. Lineage (NCBI taxonomy): Eukaryota > Metazoa > Chordata > Actinopteri > Gadiformes > Gadidae > Melanogrammus > Melanogrammus aeglefinus. Next base: position 29,030 of record OLKM01003806.1, on the reverse strand, counting down.
GATGGAACCAAGGTGAGCAGGATGGCGAAGATGAGGGGAGACGCCGAAGTCTACCTATTGGACAGCGTGGGACGACGGGTGAAGACGAGGCTCAAGCAAGCACTCTACATCCCATCTTTTCCTCAGAACATCTTTTCAGTCAAAGCGGCGACAGCCAACGGAGCCGAGTTTCGTTTCAAGAACAATGATGACTGGCTGATCCACAAAGACGGTACCAAGTTCAAAATGGATGTGTATGGTAGGCTGTATTACCTTAGCACAGTAGAAGATGAAAACAGTGATGAAGTGAAGGGGTGTTATGACATTCAAACATGGCATAAGATACTTGGTCATTGTAATTTTGATGATGTTTCAAAATTAGAAAAGGTGGTAGAAGGGATGGTGATAAAAGGGAAACATGACAAGTCCAATACAAATTGTGAAATATGCACACAGGGCAAATTTACACAAAACAGAAACAGACAGGCAGACGCAAAAGCTACAACTGTACTAGAATTAGTACATACAGACCTATGCGGTCCAATAGAACCAGCTGATAAAGATGGGTACAGATATGCTATAGCATTTACTGATGATCACAGTGGGATGATTTTTCCATACTTTATCAAAGTAAAGAGTGACACGACAAAAGCTACTGAAAAATTCATAGCAGATGTAGCTCCATATGGAAAAGTAAAGTGCATAAGATCTGATAACGGTACGGAGTTTACCGGGCAGGAGTTCCAATCTTTACTTAGGAGTAAAGGGATAAGGCACGAGACTAGTGCACCCTACTCTCCTCATCAGAACGGAACTGCAGAGAGGGGTTGGAGAACCCTATTTGAGATGTCACGATGCATGCTACTGGAGAGTAGGGCTGTCAACGAATATGTATCCAAAAACGCGAATTCGAACGTGAAAATTAATATTCGAATGTGAAAAAACACTCCCGCGGTACAAGCGCCTCTATCTGCTTTGTGAATGAGCTTCTGTCTGTTCGCGATGTCCCTCGTTTTAAAGTAAGGAATGCCAGCGAAAGCCGCCGCCCACAGCACTCTCAACGAGACGGGCAAACATAGAACACATACTGTACAAAGTAATCTGATAGGCTACTGTAGGCCTACAGCGTAATCTGATAGGCTACTACTGTACGTGCATGTGCGCGGGGAAGTTGTACGTGATCTGATACTGTACGTACTGTACGCATACGCACACATACCCGGGAAATGTAAACAATCACAGCAACGCAAAAACCAAAAACAGCTACGTCATGATTATATATATGGAAAAACCGTTATCAGATGAAAAATGGCTGAAAATACAGAACACGGTCGCGGCTGCATCAGAGTCGGGGAGGGAGATCATAACCCCCCGCAACCTTTACAAGTGCCGTGTGGAGGTTTTTGGCTTTTGGGCTCAGCGGGGAAAATTGTTGAGCCAAGGCATAAGGTTATTGCAAGCTGTGCAAAGTTGAATTGGCCACTACCACTCGACAACCAGCAACATGCGGGCACATCTGTCCACGGCGCGCACCCGGGTGAGTTATCGCAAAGTCCGAGACAGCTTTTTTTTCATGGAATCCGAACGGTGCGTAGTGCTGGCCCTTTCGCTGACATGGTGGAAGACGTAGGCGACATGCATTTTTTTCTTTATCGATTTTAATAGGCCTTCTCGATAAATGGTAAGCAAAGCAAGGAACGTTACCACTAGCATACTTTTGTAACATTCAGAAGCGGGCGTCTTCTTCAGATTACATATAGTTTGCGCGCTTGCAGGTGTGGTGGTGAAATGCAAGCCATACAAAGTTGTGGCTTTTCATGATTAGGCCTCCACGTTACTGGGCTGTTTATAGGATATATACATCCCACTAATTTGAACCATGGTTTTGTCGCATTATTGACATATTGACGGCAACTGCGTAAAATAGGCAACCAGATATTCGAATAGTTCGAATTCGTGATTTTTTTCAAAACGAACATTCGAATGTCATTTTTGAGCAATTTTGACAGCCCTACTGGAGAGTAACCTCCCAAAGCAATTATGGACATTTGCTGTACAGACAGCAGCTCAGATCCGTAACAGGTGTTACAGTAACCGACTAGAGCAGACACCTTACCGTGTTCTCACAGGAAAAACACCTAACCTTTCTAATATGAAAATATTTGGCTCTGAATGCTACACATACAAGCAGGATAAGAAGAAGCTGGATTCTAGGTGTGCAAAGGGAATCTTTTGTAGGCCTATGATAAATATAGCCCCATCATATAATGTCTACTATCCCTGAGACAAGAGAAAGGTCCTTAAACATAGGCTGGTAAAATCCATCAACAAAGGTAACGCAGATAGCCAGACTCAGACAGATCATAACATGGGGGACAACATTGAGTGTTATGGAGATACACCACCAAAGATAGCCAACCAGGGTCAGGAACAACCTAAGGGGTGTAAAGAACCCAGTGTTGAGACTGCTGAGACAAGTCTCCACTCAGACAGATTATACTCAGATAGAACAGGAAGAAAGCAGGTATCCTATCAGGCAAAGGAAGGCTCCAGACCACTTAAAGGAGTACCAGTGTAAAGCTGAGTGTAACAATGATGATGATGAAAATGTTGATTATTTCTACAGAGTGACTTATGGTGTACCTAAAACACTTAGAGAGGCTATGGACTCCAAGAAGTCAAAAATGTGGGCTGACGCAATGGAAGAGGAGATGACCTCTTTAACAGAGAATGAGACTTTTACTCTGACCCCACTGCCACGGGGCAAGCGAGCAGTGGGAGGTCGCTGGGAATATGCAGTAAAAGAGAGTTCAGATGGATCTGAAACGTGCAAAGCCCGATATGTCGCAAAGGGTTATGGCCAAGTGGAAGGGATTGACTATAATGAGACTTTTTCACCAACAGCCAACATGACCTCTGTCCGAGCTTTGATTCAGGTGGCTGTAAAAGAAGATCTCATCCTACATCAAATGGATGTGAAGACTGCTTACCTCCATGCTCCGATGGACTGTGAGGTATACATGGAACAACCAGAAGGTTTTGAAATCAAGTCAAAAACAGGAGAACACTTGGTATGTAAACTCAACAAGTCACTGTATGGGTTGAAACAGTCCGGGCGTAACTGGAATATGTTACTACATGATCATCTTACAGGGAATGGATTTGTGCAAAATGGAGCTGATCATTGTGTTTACAGCAGAGAATCTGAGAAAGAGAAAGTGATTCTGTTAGTATGGGTAGATGACTTACTCATAGCGGCAAGTAACAACACCTCACTCAATGATGTAAAAGAGATCTTGAAGAGAAGGTTTAAGATGAAGGATATGGGTCCACTTAAACACTTCCTGGGTATCGACTTTAAACAGAGTGAAGGAGAGATCAAAATGACTCAAAAGAGACACATAGAGAGGATGTTGATAAGGTTTGGAATGTCTGAATGCAAACCAAGATCAACCCCATGTGAGCAGAAGCTGCATTTTGACACTGAGGGTGAAGTTATTGACTCAACAGGCTATAGAGAGATAGTAGGTAGCCTGATATACATTATGACATGTACTAGACCTGACCTGAGCTGGGTTGTGAGTAAATTATCACAATACCTAGCGGAACCAAAACAACAACATTGGGCTACATCCAAACACCTACTCAGGTACTTAAAAGGTACTATAGACCAAGAACTACACTTCAAGAAAAGTGATGAAGACCTACAACTTGAGGGATATAGTGATGCTGATTGGGCAGCCGATCAAAATGACAGGAGAAGCACAACTGGATACTGCTCAGCTTAACTGAAAATGGTCCCGCTATATCTTGGAAAAGTAGAAAACAGCCAACAGTGGCACTGTCAACTTGCGAAGCTGAGTATATGGCACTAGCAGCCACTACTCAGGAGAGTATGTACCTTGTACAACTACTAGCAGGAATAGACAGCAGCAACCAGCATGTACCAGTGAAGGTATACGAGGACAACCAGGGGGCGATAGCTTTATCAAAGAACCCAGTATGTCGACATAGAAGCAAACATGTAGATATAAAGTATCACTTTATAAGGTCTGCACACACAGAAGGGAAAATAGCTATAGAATACTGCCCTACTGCAGACATGGTAGCTGATGTCCTTACCAAACCAGTGGTGAAGGCTAAGCTTGAGAAGTTCAAGAGGTATTTGTTTGGAGAGTGAAGGGTACTGACAGATGTAAAGTTTTTTTTATTTTTGTTATTAACACTGTCAATGAGCCAAATGTTTATTATATATTATTATATTCTGGAGTTCTGTAAATAAAAAAAAAAAAAAATGTTTGTTTACTATTAGAGAGAGCTATAAACATGTCATTGAGTGGGAGTGTTAAATATATTACTGGAAATAAGTGCAGGTGCAAAGCCATGTTAAAATAGCCTTCACATAGACGTGATTATATGCGCATGCGTGCCTGGGTGCACTGTTTAATGTCATGTGATCATGCGCAGAATAAACGGTCCGAGTTAGTTCCCCGACCAAAGAGTTGATGGCGGCTGTGTGTGTTTTTTCCTCCGGTGAATATTTGAAATGTCTAACTTAACAGATGTGATTAACCACAGTAGGTAGGTACTACTTTCTTCAGCCTTTCTGCTTGAGGTGACTCAGTCATCTTTTGTTCAACCCTCAACAGACTTTAAAGCGTGAACATATCAGAATTGGCCCCTTGGCCCGCATCGCAGCGCCATCCATTGGGACTCGTTACATTAAACGCAGAACACCTCAATGGGATCTTCCGGCGGGGGTGGTCTTTCTAGCGGAGCACGGCAGGACGCAGTGGCCACGCCAGCGGCCGGTCTGCGCCCCATTTAACACCGAAGCGGACTCAGACCAAGAGTGTATCTGAGAGCCACTGGCTTCCAACATAGCACTTAGGTGATATTTGGGGTAACAGTTAAGAGTAGAGTGCACTCAGCACTGTGGACCATTTAGTTCATCCAGAGATAAGGCCGATTTGTTTTACCCCCATCGACCAATCGATTTGTCGAAGAGTAGGTCGAATTTCAGTCAACCGATATTTTCTTTGGTGGACTACAGCACTGCAAGCAATTATTACACACAATAAATAAAGATTCTCCTGTCTGGGATTAATGAAGTACTATATCGAGAAAGAGAGAAATGAGGAAATATTTACCTGGTATGATTATAGACATACCTGAATGTACAGTCATGAAAGTTTCTGGCAGACAGGCTATATCCCTGGCAAACTGGGAAATAGCTTATTATCATCATCCTTAATTTCATCCAATTACCTTAAAAGTATATTGTGAAGCAGTGAAATAGGCTACAATGGTGTTTCTCTGTCAATCGCTCTGCTCGTCCTGAATCAATCATGAAAACTGCTGGGGGGGGACGATTTGAGTCGTCAAGAGACTGCGGTCAAGTGAGCCGTCCATCCGCGGTTCAGCCAGCCGTCAAACAAAATCTTCGTGCGCCTCTACTCTAAACAGCCTTTGTGCGGTATCTCGCAACGTTCTCAAAATAAAAGCCTTCAAGCCGTTTCACACCAAGTTCGAATTTCCGTGCGGATTATTCGCACGGAAATTTATAAAAAATGATTTCATGGGTTATAATGTGAGCTTGCACACCAGGGCGGAACTTTCGTGCGGCAAAAAAAAATCCGTAACCACTTTGTCGTCTGTGGAATTCCGTCTGCGAAACTACACGCTTGACCAATGAAATTGTTTGCTTTGTATGATGTTCACTTCCCGCCCCATCACAAAATGACGCGAAAGACTAATCATTTTGGTTGTCCAGCAGCCCCTATTTTTATACGACAAAAGTGTGGGATGACTATCTTAATTCGGAAGTGAAAGGACAATATATGGCTCTCGATTGCGCAGAAGCTTGCTGAAACATGAAGATCTACTTTATTGTCCTATTTTATATACTCAAACCTACTAAACGTTATGAGGACATTTATCTATAGCTTCTATAGCTGTACTCTGTGCTTGCTCTACATGACGGTATGCTTTGAAAAGGTTAGGTTTTGCAACCACAGTAGTTTATTATTCAACATTACAATCTGAAAACTGCTCATCCATAGTAAATAATGATTGGGATGTAAACACATGGAATAAACAAACAAATAAATGATTGGTTGATGAATGGGTAGAGAACACGAAGCAATAAATACACAGAGCAGAGGGTCAGTTAAATGTCACAACATCTTAGTGCCCCTCTAACTGAAGACACCGCGACGGACACGGGGGTATTGCCAGGGGACGCTGCCAGCAGGCGATGCAAAGAACTGGCGGAGGGTATCCCGGACCCGCATGGCCTCAAGTGAACCACGGGTTTTTTTTTCGTTTGCGAAATTAGAACACAAGAATGCGAACATTTCGCACCGGACTCAGTGTGCATGCTTCACATGCGGAAAATTGCCGCACGGATATTCCGCAAATCCGTGCCGCAATTTCGTATCGCACCGGTGTGAAACGGCTTTTCGCCTATGGTTGTGTGTTTGTGTGAATCGCTGCAAACGCTACCAGATCGGCGTGAAAACGTCCGAAAGGGACCAAGCATGCACGTGAGGTTTTCAAAGGACATTTTCTCCGAAACTATACAGTAAAATCATGTGGTTCCTTGTGCAGACGTAAAGCCGTTTCACACCAAGTGCGAATTTCCGTGCGGATTATTCGCACGGAAATTTATAAAAAATGATTTCATGGGTGTGCGCTTGCACACCAGGGCGGAACTTTCGTGCGGCAAAAAAAAAATCCGTAACCACTTTGTCGTCTGCGGAATTCCATCTGCAAAACTACACGCTTGACCAATGAAATCGTTTGCATTGTATGATGTCACTTCCCGCCCCATCACAAAATGAGCGAAAGACTAATCATTTTGATGTCCCAGCACCCTATTTTATACGACAAAAGTGTGGATGACTATCTTAATTCGGAAGTGAAGGACAATATATGGCTCTCGATTGCGCAGAAGCTTGCTGAAACATGAAGATCTGCTTTATTGTCCTATTTTATATACTCAAACCTACTTAACGTTATGAGGACATTTATCTATAGCTTCTATAGCTGTAGCCTACTCTGTGCTTGCTGACGGTATGCTTTGAAAAGCTTAGGTTTTGCAACCACAGTAGTTTATTATTCAACATTACAATCTGAAAACTGCTCATCCATAGTAAATAATGATTGGGATGTAAACACATGGAATAAGCCAAACCAAATTAAATGATTGGTTGATGAATGGGTAAAGAACACGAATCAATAAATACACAGAGGGTCAGTTAAATGGCACAACATCTTAGTGCCCCTCTAACTGAAGACACCGCGACGGACACTGGGGTATTGCCAGGGGACGCTGCCAGCAGGCGACGCAAAGAACTGGCGGAGGGTATCCCGGACCCGCATGGCCTCAAGTGAACCACGGGTTTTTTTTTCGTTTGCGAAATTAGAACACAAGAATGCGAACATTCACATTTCGGACTCAGTGTGCATGCTTCACATGCGGAAAATTGCCGCACGGATATTCCGCAAATCCGTGTCGCAATTTCGTATCGCACCGGTGTGAAACGGCTTGTAGTCGGGATAACAGTTAGTATAGTCATATCATTCAGTCCCGGAACTTATGTATATTTTTGTCTATAGCTCACTTCAAAATACTAAGAAAATGCAATTTGCAAAGGCCAAAATATGTAGCGGTGAGGTTTTCATAGGACATTTATTCAAAATCTATGCAATAAAATCACATGGTTAATTGTGTACAAGTAGTCAGTATAACACTTAGTATGGTCATATCAGTCAGGGCGGGAACTAATCTATTATTTTGTCTATAGCTCACTTCAAAGTGCCAACATAATGCAATTTGCATAGGCCAAAATATCAACCTGGTCTCACAGGAATCCGTGAAATGACTACCAACGCTTAACTCAAAATCCGTGGGATCATTACGGAAACACACCGATTTCCGTAATATGCGCATGGACACAGATCCCCGTTTCACCGAGCGAGTCGACCTAGTCACACAGGGATCCGTCAAATTACTATATACTAATTACAAATTACAAATTACTAATTACATATATATATATATATATATATATATATATATATATATATATATATATATATATATATATATATATATATATATATATATATATATATATATAATACAAATATAAAATATATATATATATAATGATATATATATATATATATATATATATATATATATATATATATATATATATATATATAAACAAGCAAATGAAAAATTAAATACTAATGCAACTGAAATGTTTATTAGGCTATTAAAGATATTATAAAAATGATACCATAATGCACCCTTTCTTTGTCTTTGGATCTTTTGAAAAAATGGATCAATATATGGTGAATCGCAATGATCGCAAGCAGAGGAACGTGAGTCATTGAGCAGCAGCTAAACAAGTCTAAAAATCCCTTTATCCCTTAAACACTTTTATTGATAAAAAGTCACCACAGTGCCTTTAAACCATCAACGCCATTCATGTTAAGTAAAAGGAAAAACCTTGGACACGAGAAGTTAACGGATCCGTGCACTAGGCCCTCTCGAATGCCGGGCCGAAACCACATTTGTTTCACTACGACTCCTTTCAGCTGCCCACCACTCCTTCTCCAACAAAAAATAATAACATAAAACGGCTAATAAAACGCTTGAGGTGGCGTTTTGAAAAGAGAAAACGTATTTTTTTTTAGTACATGGCATAAAGATAATTAGGAGCCGTCATTTTTTGCGGAGACACAGTCCTGTTCCCTACTTGTATTGGAGTGAATGGAGATCTACTTCTGGGCTCTATGAATCGAGGGACCCGTCCACAGCCCGCTTAAACAGCTGCAATACCAGGCTTGGCCGCTGAGCACTGGTGGATTGCGGAAGTATGCACTTATTAATTTTTATTTTATTTATTTATTTATTTTTATTGAACATTTAAGAAAAAACAGTAATTAAACAATACAACTTCTCGTAGGGAGACAATCAACCCGATACAATACAAAATAAAAAACTAAATTATGAAGGCCTAGGCTAGGGGGATCCATAGCAAGACTAACCCTACAATTACAAGACAATCAAATTATAACACATGGAACAGGGACGTCAAGGTCCCAAAAGGACTAATCTTTAAAATAACAAAAACTTTGAAAAATTTACACTTATCTTCCTTGCAATCATGCTAGAGTGTTTTGTTTTTAAGGAAAAGAAAAACAGCTTAAAATCATTTAGAAAACAGTTAACGGAGGGTTTGCTATTTCTCCACTTGCAGCAATGATGATATTTACTCAAAAGTAAAATAATATTAATCATGTCAGACACTGATGCATTCAAAAAATCCATAAAAAAGAAAATGTGAAAGATATCAAAGGTTGGAAGGGAATGTACATATACTTTTAGTGATAGCCAATTTCTTATATCAGACCAAAAAGCATAAAAAAATCATATGTTCTAAGGTTTCTTCACACTCGCCACAAAAAATACAGGGGTCAACTTCAAAACTAAACCTTTTATGAAGAAATGCGGCTGGAACATTATTAATAATCTTAAAACAAGTTTCTTTAACTTTAGGGGAGACGGGCCATTTAATAAATTTGTGAAATGCTTTATGTGTAATAGATAAGACTGCTGAATCTGGGACCTTAATAAGTGCCTCTCTGTGATAATCATATCCTAGATTTTAAAACTATGCCAATTACCTTGTTCATAAAATTCCTATCAGACAAATTAAATGTTCCGATAACTAAAGTTGATAATAACGCCTTAACATTTGAGTACAATAAGACATTTTTAATCAAAATAATCAAAGGTAATGGAATTGCTTTACAAAACCTATTGAATTCTCGCTGACAACAAGGGAAGTTGTATTTAAGTATAAAAGTATGACAATCCAGAATGTTACCATTACAATCCAATAAATCAGTTACAAACATAATGCCTCTCTCAAACCAATAATTTTTAAATATTGATTTTCTATTAATGAGAATGACTCTATTATTCCATAGAGTTGAGCAATGGGGAGAAAAATTATGGGTAAACATCATCTTCCAGAATAAAAGAATTTGCCTGTGGAAATTAGAAAGCTTAATGGGAATTTTGCTGACTTCAAAATCGCATTTTAGAAGAAAGTCTTAACCCCCCAATTTGTTAAACAAAGATCTAGGAACATGAAACCACATTGAATTAGCCTGAGACAAGCAAGATTTAATCCAATTTATCCTAAAGGTACCAACCAATGCTTCAAAGTCAAGAGCTTTAACACCACCCTTCTCATATTCTCTCACCAACTGAGATCTTTTAATATAATGAGTTTTGTTTCTCCATATGAACTGGAAAATAACTGAATTGGCTTTTCTAATATTGTTGTTAGAAACAAACAAGGAGTGACAAGGATAGATTAATTTAATATACCTTCTGCTTTAGATAAAATTATCCTTCCAAAAATTGTAAGGTCTCTTGTTAGCCAGTGACTGAGGGATTTTTTCACATCTGTTATACGATTTGAAACATTAACGTCTTCTCTTCTAATAAGGTTTTTAGATAATGTTATTCCTAAGTATTTCACCTCAGGTTCAACTCTAATTGAAGCAATGACTGAGTCATCACTAGTATGAATGGGGATAAGTTCACATTTTTTTTATATTAAGTGAGAGTCCTGAAGCTTTTGAAAAAAAAGAGATTGTAATTAGGGATTTATCTACCATTGATTTATCTTTTAAAAATATGGATGTATCATCTGCAAATTGACTTATTTTAAGTTCTTATTTTAAATGATTGAAAAAAGTAATACCCTCTATTTCCGTGGTATGATTGAAAAGAACTGTTAGCAATTGTGTTGCCAATATAAAAAGCTTTGGGGAAATAGGGCATCCCTGTCGGATGCCCCGCAGTACTTCAAACCTAGGGGTAAATCCATGGTTCAGGGAAACAGAACTGCTTATATCAGTATAAAACATCTGAATAACATTACGAAAATTTTCCCTGAAGCCCAAAAAATGTAATGCTTCCAACAAAAAAGGATGTTAAACACAATCAAAAGCCTTGTAAAAATCTAGAAATAGCACAAAGCCATCCGTATTAATTAAGTCATTATAATCTAACATATCAAGAATCAACCTAGTATGTTATGGATACTTCTACCCTTCACTAAAGCTGATTGGCATTCATCAATTAATTTTGGCAGACCGTCATCTAATCGGTTTGAATACACATGTGCCAACAATTATAATCATTACATAATAAGGTTATTGGCCTCCAATTATCCAGTGAAAGTTCATCCTTGTGAATTAGTGTAATAAGACCTTGTTTCAGAGTAGGAGACAGGTGTCCTGTCGAAATACAATTTGTTAAGGCATTATACAGTAGTCCGATTTCTTTCCAAAAAAATATCTAAAACTCAACGGTTAATCCGTCCAGTCCTGGTGACTTCCCCTTAGAAATCCGCATAATTTCACTATCCAATTCTTCAATTCTGAGTGTATCCTCCATCAAGTGCTTGAAATCCTCATCCATCGTTTTTACACATTTCTTAATTTTCCCAAAAACTAAAAATCAGTCATCCTCTGAAAATTTTGTTTTGTATAAGTTGCTATAGAAAACTCTTATTTCCTCACTAATTTGATCATGACTGTCTATGTTAACACCATTAATATTTAAATTCTGAATTTTCTTTTTGGTTTGTCGTTGTTTCTCCAAATTAAAGAAATCGGAAGATTTTTTTTCTCCTTCTAACCAGCGAGCTCTCAAGCGTATATAAGCTCCTTTTGCTTTCTCCAAATATAAATGATCTAGTTCAGTTTGAAGGCTATTTAATTTGACTTGATCTGCTATAGATAAATCCACTATTTGACAAAGTTTGTTTACTTCACTAACAATTTCCTGTTGTTTTGGTTTTTTGATTTTAGAAACAAGTTTACTTTTTTTAATGGCAGACTCTTTAGTTTTAGACCACTCCCATTTGCTCAAAGGGGACAGTTCCAATTCAGAAATATTTAAAACCAAATTTTTTACCTCTTTGCAAAAGACAGTATTTTCCAGAAGGCTATTATTAAACTTCCCTATGGGAATAAGATTTGACTCACCACGATGAAACTGAAAAGACAGTTTAATTGCACAATGGTCAGTTAAAGGTGATGCTAAGATTTCACATTTAGAAACATCATTAATCAGGTTGTTTGAGCTTAACCAGTAATTCAGCCTTGAGCATTGACCATTGTTAGATGCATTGAACCATCTAAATTGTTTTCTAGTTGGGTTCTTCATTCTCCAGTAATCTAATAGATTGGCCTTTGTCATCAGTTCAAGTATTGTTTCATCAAATGCTTGGCAGTGTCTCGTTGAAGGTAGGCGGTCTAACCAAATATCACGGATCAGGTTGAAATCCCCCCTAAGTATTACACTTGAGTAAAGCATTTTCCACTCCTCTATATAACTGTTTAAAGATGAGAATAGATTTGTGTTCTGTAATTTCCTGTTGTAACCATATACACATAATAAAATGTGGTTTATTCCATTAATTTCTGCTGAAACCATTAACCAATGACCATTCAGGTCACCTTTGTGGTCAATAATCCTCCCAGGGAATCTGTTTAATAAAATCATAACTTCAGCCGAATGTGGGGTTCCATGACTGAAGAAAATCGAATCTCCCCATTGCAATTTCCAAAATTTTGTGTCAGTCTTGGCAGAATGGGTTTCTTGCAAGAAACCAAGAAAACACAACTAGCCCTTTGCTCCTTACGGAAAAGAAAAATAGGTTTTACATTCTTTTTTAAAGAAATAAAGGACAATGTTTAGGTAGCAGGCCTAAGTAAATAGCCTTAAAAGAATGTACCAAAAGAGTGTAGCGATGCGCAGGAATGAGTAATTTAACATAAAATAACACATTCAAATTGGCGCATCTATTTTATTCATTAAGGTAGCCATTTACGTGGTTGTGCACAGTAAGTTGTTTCCAGCCGTTGTGGCGATGCTGGATTGTTATGTTGACGAGAGCTTGGTTGTGTAAGACACTAAGAAATAAAACTAATTATTGGAGTTTAACATGCATTTCCATGGAATTCTAAATTCAACGACATTCCTCCTTGAACTTTCGCTAATCGACTTGTATGGACTTCCTGTAAACATGGACCTACCGGTAAGGCACAGACTTGAAAAAATATTTTTAAATGAACTCCGGGTCCGCAAACTAAGTTGTTGATGCATTTTTTTTTATATGTAGGGAGCCTAGTCATGCTACTGCAGAGGTTTGGTGCTATTTTGAGCAATATTAGTGGGGAAAAAAAAATGCAGATTCGGAAGCTATCCACACTGCCCCTAGCCAATGCATGGAAGCTATTTTATTTGGGCTTTTAGCGTTGCTCCGGCCACCCGCGGCGCTACCCATTTTAGGTCCGCCCATTTTGACCCAGGCCTATAGTGAGTACCGAATGATTTTCCTTCTAGCTGTTCATCCAGTAAGAAGCCTGAGGAAAGCTTTGAGCAAAAGCTTCTCAGCCAATCAGTGGCTTCTACCCCACATGTTGACTGCCTGCCCACAGGCTGCAAGTGATCCAATGAAATGAATGACATTGGCACGCAAGCTTTTCAAGCAAGCTCAATGCGACAGACGCAGACGGTAGCTAGCTATTAGCTAACATGAAACGCAAAGCAAAGCAGCTTGTTTTCATTTAAATTCAGCAAGAAACGCTACGAGGAGGAAACTCCTGCCATTTTAAGTAACACGGTTACAAATGACGAGTTACCATCCTGCTCGGCCGCCCTCTCCCCATCAAGTCCTCCCATAGCCACCCCCTCACAACTGCGAGGCAAGTAGGCTAACTAGGCTAACATTAACGTTAGTGTTTGGCAGTTGGCAGAGGTAACTTATGATAGCGATTTATGTGTTATAGGAGGAGACAGGATTCAGCAGCCTATAAACGCTGTTCGCCAAGAAGACCTGTCACAACCTCTGCTAGACCAGTCATCAATAGATGAGCCTGCAAGCTAACCCAAACTTAATACATTCCCAGCCACACGCATATCCGGGAAAGATAGGAGTTTTTTCTGACAGGTGGTACTCAAAATTGCTGTGGCTGGAATACAGCATTTCTAGAGATGCTGTTTTTTGTAAGTCTTGTCCTCATTTCCCTGAAGCAGCTAATGAGGCTAGATCATTAATACGGGCTTCAAAGACTGGAAACATTTTTCTGAGGGTTGTGGCAAACATGAAGCCAGCAGGGCACATGCTGCAGCGCTGGGGAAGATGGGTGGTTTCAAGCATAGTCACCAGCCAGGACGGGGAAATATTATTAACCAGCTGAACAATGACATGACATGCCAGCAACATGTCTTTCAATTAAATAAATAGACAGCACATCATGATGGTAATGGATCTTGTCCTGTTCTGTGCAAAACAAGAAATCGCATTGCATGGGCATCAGGAAAACCCAGATGCATTAAACAACAAAACAACAACTTTTTGGAACTAATGGTTTCCAAATATGACCCAGAAATAAAAAGGCGACTGGATGAATTATCCAAGAATGGTTAACTACTTTACCATGCTATACAAAATGAGATACTGGAAATTCACTCAAAATACTCCTTGTCAAAAAAATAAAGGCAAATTTGCATGATGAGCCGGACACATATTATGCGATTGTAGCAGATGAGTGCAAAGATTTGTCAAAAAGAGAGCTAGTGGCAGTATGTGTCAGATACCTGCACAATGGCACATTGAAAGCGGGCTGTGGGATTTGTGGAAACGGACAGCATGGCTGCAGAGGCAATATCGGCTACGAATGTGGAAGTGCGGGAGCCATTGCAGCTGGACCCGGGCTGGGCGTCGGATTTGGGTTTGACGGCACATCAGTCATGTCGGGGAATAGAGGAGGGGTACATGTGATACTGAAGAAGACGTTTCCCCACGCTATATATGTGCATTGTAACTCAAATTGACTTAACCTTGTCCTGTGAACAGCAGCTAAAGTGTCTCCTGGCATTTTAACGTTTTTCAATATTATAACCAGCTTGCATTACTTTATGACTGGGGCGCACATACATGTCAAATTTCGGGAAATTCAAAAGCAGATGGGACTAGGGAAAAAAACACTGGAGCTGGAAATATCCTGTAATGTGAGGTGGAGCTCATGATCAAATGCAGCCAGTAAGGTGTTGACACTCCTGGGACCTATTGTGGAGACCCTCACCACATTCTCCGAAAGTTCTGGCCGAACAAAACTTGAAACTGACTCCCTACCGCACCAAATGCAAATGAAAAAGTTGTTGTTTTCAACCAGTTATTTGAAGTCAGCGACTACGCCACTAAGGGCTTGCAATCTTCCACACTATCAGTTACAGATTGTATTGATCTGATTGAAGGGCTCAAGGACACTTACACACAATTCAGGAATGAAAATAATGCATTTGACAAAGTAATGGCACTGACAGAGGAGTTGATGAATAAACATGAGATTGTGTGCTGGGATAACAGTGGATCACGCAAGTGGAAGTAGCTGGCCAGGTTAGACAATACGCACGTTGATTCTACTCTGGGCAAATCATCACCTGTAAAGCAAAACTCGGACCTACAGAAATTCTGGAATGACATACTGGACAAGCAGAAGATGGAGCTGAACACTCGTTTCAAGCACGACGCATACGGCTTTATGAGAGCCGCTGCTGCCTGCTTGCCATGGTCAGACGCCTTTGGTGACAAGGCTCTCATCCGGCCCGCCTGCGCGCACTTTTCCATTCCGGTGGAAGACGCAGAGAGCACTGTGTTTGTGCAGCAGCTTAAAAGCAAGGCAAAGGCCAACAAGACCATAAACGAGAAAAAGGAAACACTCGTAGAAGTAATCGACGCATGCCCCAGTGATATTTTCCTCAATATGAACAGTCTCCTGCGGGCCCTCCTCACATTGCCCATGACGACATGTACTGTGTAGAGACTCTTTTCATCTGTCAATCTGATAAAAACAGGCACCAGGGCAAAAATGTTGACAGACAGACTGAACTCTTTGTCCCTGCTTTCATTTGAAAGAGAATTGACTAATTCACTGGAATATCAAGAAATTCTTGCTGTGTTCAGCACGAAACCCTGCTGCCTCCTGCTGTAACAAGCCCCAAGTCCCACAAGCAAGTTTGAATTGAATCTTGTGCATGTGCGATTATTTATCAGTTATCTCGGATCGTTAACGCAAGTGTTGTACACCTCTTTGTTATTTGGATAACCGTTCTGCTGTTGGTGTTATGGTGCATAACACGTCGGGTTTCTCTGACATCTCTGGTATTTCCACAATGAGACTGTAGTGGGGGTTATCTCAGCCATGGTTGAGAAGGAATTGGGGAAAGGAACTTTGGCTTTGACTCCCTGAAGTACATGAACCGCGACATGGAGGAGAAAGGGATTGCTGCCTGCAATTGTCTCCCGCTAGAGCTTGCTGCCCGCTGCTTGCTGCCCGCTGCTTGCTGCTTGCTGCCCGCTGCTTGCTGCCCGCTGCTTGCTGCCCGCTGCTTGCTGCCCACTGCTTGCTGCCCGCTGCCGAGGCCCTGCCCGCTGCGCGCGGCGAAGGCGGTGGACCCTCGGCAGCGTTCAGCGAGGTTCCGGTGGGACAATCGCGGTCAACAATCGTGGGCAACAATCGCGGGCAACAATCCCTTTCTCCTCCATGTCGCGGTTCAGTCTACTTCAGATTGTCGTGGAAGTGGAACAACCAGAGACGTCGGAGAACCCGACGCAGTTGTTTGTGATTCATAATATCGTCTGGAGGCGCACACAGCTTTTGGCCATGATAATATCTATTATATGATATAAATATCTAGGTATAATATGATATTATTTAGATTAAGAGCTCCAGGATTCCCGCCGGAGCACCAGAGTGTCCTAGAATAATTACAGAACATGGCCAAAGGCTGTGTGCGCCTCGCCACTGCGATACATCCACTGTAAACAGAGCGCATGGTACCTGTGAAGATGTGAATGGCATCTTCACTGTGTTAAACCATGTTTTAAAAGATGCACATGTTCCTGTCCGGCCGTAATAGTCTGCAGCTGTAGCTCATAGGATAATTGAGCCACACCCATTCTGGTGCTCCTTAAGAGTGCCAGAGTTCTTGACTGGAGGGAGGCTCAGGTTGTGCAAGGTAATCGACTGTTGTGCTAGTGGTTTTTAAGTAAAAATATGCTTTTTAACAACAACAATGTGTGTCGAGGAAACACTTTTTCACATTTGGTGGCAGTGGTGGGATGATTCCTCTAGCCGAGTGGAGGGGACCCCATTTGAAAAACATTCAAGGAGCTTCAAGGTGGGCCTCAGTGAAAGGTGAGCAGGTAGACGAAGAGACCTGCTAAGAGAAGAGATCACTGGTGGAGTTGAACTGCTGTCCTGTGGGGTTGGCCCAAGCCTGAAGGAGGAATAGCTTGGGAACTCCTTGTTGCTGACGTGAGCTTTGTGGGGAGCTATTGCCAAGCCTTAACAGAACAGCAGTGGCCGAGGACAGTGATGGCTGAGGACTACCTGTTAACATCCCGTGGAGGACCAGTCTGCAGCCCCGGGGAAGGGCCGGCGCTCAGAGGCCAAGTTATCTGCTGGAACTGCAGAGGCCTGAGCAGATTTTGCAGGTGGTCTGGATGGAGGATGTCTCAGAGCTGGGCTGTGCACTGTGAAGAGTGCAGTGTTTGGCCAAGAAAGAGTGATCGTGGAATGAAGATTGGAGGTCATCTGAGAGACTTTTTGAACTGTTGATTTAGCACAAATGACTTGCACAATATTTTAACCCTTTTTATCTTCTGTGCTTCAAACTGCGTTTGCAAGCTTAAAAGGGGGGGAAGGTAATGTGAAGATGTGAATGGCATCTTCACTGTGTTAAACCATGTTTTAAAAGATGCACATGTTCCTGTCCGGCCGTAATAGTCTGCAGCTGTAGCTCATAGGATAATTGAGCCACACCCATTCTGGTGCTCCTTAAGAGTGCCAGAGTTCTTGACTGGAGGGAGGCTCAGGTTGTGCAAGGTAATCGACTGTTGTGCTAGTGGTTTTTAAGTAAAAATATGCTTTTTAACAACAACAATGTGTGTCGAGGAAACGCTTTTTCACAGTACCGTTGCCGCAAGCTGCTCAGGTCCACACCCCCAGCCTCCTCCTTGACCCGTTTTTCTCCTCCTCATTTGCATTAAAGCTACAGACGCGTTTGGGGAAAGCTCAATGTGCGACTGGCTCGTAGTGGCTGTAATCCTGCACCATGACTGAATTTCGGGAACGTCTTAAAATACTGTGTTAGGGGCCCACTAATATCTATAATAAAGTATCCATAAAGTAGCATGCCATAGGACCTTTACAGTAGGCCTGCATGATAAATCACTATTAAATCGTTGTAAAATCGCGATCTCGATTCGCCCCTGTGTTGATTTGAGCTTTAAATTAGTGTGATTTTTTTTTTTTATAATTATTATTCTTATTTATTTTTTTGAGGCCTTCATTTACAGGTGTGTGGAGTTGGTTCAGTAGTTATAAAAGGCCAGCAATTAAAGACAATGTGCTGTTATATGTACAAAATAAATAAATCCGTTTTTGATACAGCACTTTCATCTTTAAGTTAAAAAGGGCCATATGAAACGCAACGTGGTAGGAGTGCCAAAAAACTATCTTCGGTACTGCCATTTTTTTTTTGGTCATGGTTCATGTGTGCAATAAAAATTACATTTCTGAAGAAAAAAATCATGGCAGATAATCATGATATCAATTCAAAACTAAAAAATCGTGATTCATATTTTTCCCAGAATCGTGCAGGCCTACTTTAAAGATCCCATAAAATACTTTTTTAGGGTTAATAATTGCAATCGGTGGTACCATTCAAAAAGGGTTACATGCCTGTATGTTAAAAATACCCCTTATTATTCTCACACATTTCTGCTAAAAGAATTTCAACGTATTTCAAAAACATAGGATAGGGAGGGAGGGAGGTACTGGAGGCGGGCGGGGGGAGTTACCTGAGGCAACAATCCATCCCTCTCCTATCTGTCATCCAGTCTTTTTTTGGAGAGTAAACTTGGCGAGTGAAAACAGGAAGTTGTGGCCTACCGTGTGACTCAAATCCCCCCCTCTCCCCCTCCTCACCCTCTATTCTTAGACACATTCAGCCTTTCTCCAGCTTTCTTTGGTCCATCGAGAGGAGGCCGCTGAACCACGGCCCACAAAGGAACCAGCCCAGTCTCTCTCCACACTACAGGTGCAGCTCACCATGACAGTGTGGAGTATATGAAAGAAAAGGACAACATACACAGAGGAATGCAATCCACTGAGGATCACTGCAACCGAACACCAATGTGTGCAAGGTGCTTGTTTTTTAAAACCTATAGAAGACACATTTTGGATTATCATTAAGAAGAATGACTTTCAGGCTGATTTTCTTTGACTGTCAGCATGGGAGATCTCTTTAGAGCTGTTTCTCAACAGATAATTTGTCTGTTTTTAGTAGGAGGCCTACGTTCTGTCAGATCAAAGTGGAATCATCTCTAAATCCACAAGACCAACCACACTCGTTCCACTGTTGCAACACTGCATGCCACTCACTTACAGCCTAGTTATGGGTAGAAATGTTTGAATACACAGCCAATAACCATCTGGCAGGACACAAGAAGCAAGGCTGTTGGACACAGTTTTTGGTAATTGCCACGCTAATAAAGACAAACTTTTGAACGGCTCAATGCTTCAGTGTTTGACTTGTGACGTCCAAACAGTTACATACATTTTATTCATGGGTGGGAAAATCGTAACAACCCGCAAGACTTTCGACACAGCGATTGATAAAATGATACCTAATGAAGTGATTAGGTGACTGTTTCCACTGTGACCCAGATTCTGCACCACAAAGCCAAAACAGCCCGTTGTAGACAGCACTTGGAGTAAAATTGTTTCCAAACAGGCCAAAAAAAACCACAACCTGCCTTTTCAAAATGGCACCTGTGGCAACATCTCTCTTTCCTCTTACTACAATGTGTTTGTATAAAATATTGAAGAAATTGGATGATAAAGAGGGAACAACAGATAAGTCAGATCAATTAGGCCTCACAAATCCAGTTGATAACTTTGAAAAGCATTGCCGAGTCATATTGCCATGAGTTTGGAAGAGGAAGTTTTGCACGGTGCCAAGCTAGAGCTGTCATGACACGAGCTCCAGTGGTGAGCTCTCTCTCTCTCTCTCTCTCTCTCTCTCTCTCTCTCTCTCTCTCTCTCTCTCTCTCTCTCTCTCTCTCTCTTCTCTCTCTCTCTCTCTCTCTCTCTCTCTCTCTCTCTCTCTCTCTCTCTCTCTCTCTCTCTCTCTCTCTCTCTCTCTCTCTCTCTCTCTCTCTCTCTCTCTCTCTCATTCTATTTACCTACCCTTTATCCTCCTAATGGCCTCATTAATAATACACACTGGCAGAAGCTGCTTCTATACTGTCCAGGTGTATGTGTGCGCCTATATAAACATGCTGTGAGCCCCACCTCACCAGACTCGCCTCCTGTGTGCAAATCTGGTTTATCCCACCATAGCACAATACACACCAAAGGCAGTGATATTTACACACTGTGTGTATGTGTGTGTGTGTGTGTGTGTGTGTGTGTGTGTGTGTGTGTGTGTGTGTGTGTGTGTGTGTGTGTGTGTGTGTGTGTGTGTGTGTGTGTGTGTGTGTGTGTGCATTTCCTTACCAGTGAATCCTCCAAATGTTTGGTGAAATGGGGAAAAGGGGTGAGGTCACGGTTCAAAGGGTCAGGCTGTGTCACGGTAAGAAGCCATAGGGTTGTTTAGATATCCTACTAGCTTCCATCAGCACATGATCTTAGATACGCCTAATATATATGTGTGTGTCTGAGGTTTGTTTGCTCTGAGCCTCAAATGCTCCTAATGCACACACACACACACACACACACACACACACACACACACACACACACACACACACACACACACACACACACACACACACACACACACACACACACACACACACACACAGACAAGGTAGCATAGCATGGTGGCTTGCTTGTATACACAGTGATTATTTTGCTCTCTTGGCCTCCCCCCAATGCCAAGAAGAAGGGGAAGCCAAGATCAATTGAACTGATTTGTTGTGATCCAGATATTTCTCATATTGTCTTAGTATCAGGTGAAGATGATGCACCAATACACCCTTTTCACAGAGGGGTCATCGTAGCACATAGCCTGGTCCTACCAGACTCTAATACTTCATTTCATTCACACAGAGAGTCTGGACCTACTCAATTGACAAATTTAACAAACCTGAAGGCGGGTGTCTGTTGAAGTTTAGAACTATTGGATCTGCCCAATGCCACTCTGGAACTGCCATAACCTCTTAGTTGGTTCAATTGACCGATTTGCTTTTGCTAAGCCAATAAAAAAAACCCTCAAAATATAAAGCAGATGAAACAAATGGACAGTAGCAAATTCAATGAATTGCCATTTCCTTACCAGTGAATCCTCCAAATGTTTGGTGAAATGGGGAAAAGGGGTGAATTTGCTACTGTCCATTTGTTTCATCTGCTTTATATTTTGAGGTTGTTTTTTATTGGCATTGGTTTGGCCGGGAATCACGTTGCGCGCGGGCTGTAAACAAACCAAACACTGTGCGTGAAGATGTCCGTCAACGAGAGCTGACTTTAACGTCATTGATCTCAGCCACTCCCTCTGTTCACTGATTGGACGCAGAAAATTTGGACGGAGAAATCCACTAACATACCGCACACGCAGACGTAGTACTGAAGGGAAATTAAAATTGAGCGGAACGTACTAAGGCGGGCGCAGCCAGGCTACGCAGCACACAGAGCAAGGGCACAATGATGGATTATCTACATCTCTGGCCTCTGACCATCTCTGGACATCAGCGGATGATGCCAAAGGTTTTATGTCATTCAAACTCTGTTTGCGTACGTGCGTGTAGGGTTATAATCAATGTTTTAACAATAGTAATACGTAACACTGTTCTACGTAATACTAAAACTGACGGTGCTTCGACCTTCTCTGTCCGGTCATGAGTGGAGAAAAGACAAATGTATTTAGATAACATAGATAACATTTTAGGATCATGAAACATTACTAATACTGCTTCTAATTTGTATTGCTAAAAGGAAATACATACTGTTAATGTAAATACCATTGACTTTTTTGATTGTAAGTTGGGTCAAGAAAGACGTATGTTCATATTCATAATTGTATGTTTCTATGCCAGATAATGGATGCATTCCCTTCATTAAGCTGGTGCTACTGACCATGGGAAGAAGGGAAACACACACACACAGACACAGACATACACATACCGGCACACGTGTTCCCGACGTAGCCAGCCAGTTCAAATAAAGATGGCTTGTTTCAACACTCTTTCTTGTCTCTAAGTCATCATTCCTGCTTGCCCGCCCACTGCCTGTCTTGTATTGACTCAGAAACATTATTTTCTGGAACACTGTGTTGTTCTATACTCTTCCCTCCTCCCACCTATTACACTTTGTTTGATGACAAGTTCTAACAAGGCTACTGGCTCCACTAAGTATACTGCGGTAATGTTCAGGGGAGTGTGTGAATCCTTGACAAATTGATGAGGAAATGTCCGTGGTCTAGGTTTTTTACCAAGCCAGCGTGTGAGAATCGTTGATGATTTCCAAGCAGGACTATTTTGACATGATGTAACACTATAGTTAAGAAGGCTTGCAGAGTCAAAATATAAAATGCATTTTCTCTGGTAGGTGCTATCTGCGGCAAAAAAGCCTTAAGTGTCTGTCTGTCTGTCTGTCTGTCTGTCTGTCTGTCTGTCTGTCTGTCTGTCTGTCTGTCTGTCTGTCTGTCTGTCTGTCTGTCTGTCTGTCTGTCTGGGTTGATGTGTGTGTTGTGTGTCTGTTCATCTGTGTACAGTAGCCTATGTTTATGCTTATGCTCCACAGCAGGTCTGAACAGGGCCTATCAAAGCATTCCCACGACCAAAGCCATACCTGCCTAGCCGGTCACACGATAGCCAATCAAAACAAAGTTAACACAAACCAGTTCACAAAATCCTCAAATTATGAACAGTCTGAGTCCTCATTCATATTTCAAAAATGTATTTAATTCATATTGCAGTTTTCCAAGTATTAATGACAACATGACAAACTGCATCCTTAAATAAACCAACTACCCATTACTTTGACCTTGCATCCACTGAGGGATACGCTTGCTGTTAGCTACGGGCCTAACTGATAAGTATCCTGCCAACTGTGCATTGATTGCCAAAGCAGAACATGACCGTTACGTCATGTATATAAACTGTGAAGCGAGTCAAGTCTAGAGAACCTTGTTAGAACTGATAATGCAGCTGAACGGCATTTGCTCTTGACCATCACTCTTATTCACTCTCAATATTTTGGAAACAGTTATGTCATCGCCCCTGAGTGATCCTGAGAAAACGACGATATCCGTTGTTTGTATCCGTTTGTGGCATTGAAAAACGTGTGCAAAAAACATGTTATTGTTTGGAAAACTTTGAAAATCTTTGTTTCAGACACCCCAAGTTCAAATGACACCAAATGTGGTGCACGTGCACTACGCTTAACTGTAGAATAACTGTTGGTTAATGCTTACTACATTAACTAACTAAGTACTAATTAAGCATTAATTAAGGTAACCTTATTGTAAAATGTTAACAAAAAGTAAAGTTATTCCTTCTTAATAGCAATGCAGCCTAATTGTGCTGACCTACAGGGTGACAAAAAGTCATGAAACGTTAAGAGATGGAAGGAAGAAAGGAGCTACAAGGAAGGGCGAAAAGTTATGAATGGGCACAAGACGGGCCAAATGAACAAGAGGCTGGAAATAGGGTTAAAGAGAGGATGATGTCATAGTCTGCCTTGAATCTGACACTCAGTTTAAGGGTCAGGAAGCAAGATACTGCACCCGGGATTGAATCAAAAAGGAGTAATTCAATCCACACAAACGTCACATTGTGACTGCCATCAGGGCAAAGTCTTAGTCTTGGTCTAGGACTAATCACATAGGCAGCAGTTTGCCACTAATAGTATGAGTAACTGTTCTATATAATATTAAAGATTATTGTTATTATTAGTGCATAAATAATAATCATATGATTCTAAATTAAGGATTATGATTATTATAATTATAATAACTTTCAGCAGAATCACAGTAACGTAGTTGTGACTCACCACTCTTGGCCAGTAGTACCGGGCTGAACCGAGGGGAGGGTCGGAACCTTTAGGCAATAACTTGGCAACACCATATCAAATGTATATCTGATTAAACTCAGCGGCACCACCAGGCTCGTGGTGGAAGGGTACTGAAAGGTACCGTAGCATTGTTTACTTCCTGTTTGCCCTGGTACAGAAGTAGCAGACCCATAGTGAGTATTATGACCTGTGTACGTGCTGCGATGGTGACCCCTCTGTGAAAAGGGTCTATTGGTGCATCATCTATCTTCACCTGATACTGACAATATGAGAAATAACTGGTTCAAAACTAATCAGTTCAATTTATTCTTCTTGGCATTGGGCGGAGGTAAGGTGAGGGAGCATAATAATCACTTGGTCTGTATACACAAGCAAGCCCCCATGCTATGCTACCAGCTACCACCAACAGCCAGGGTGCTAGTTTGAGAGTTGCAGGCTTTTCCCAGTCAGCAAACTTAGATTAAAATGCATGTTCTGAACTTGATGATGCCCTGAGTACTTCATAATCATTATATATCACTATGATATGTAGGGTAAAAGGCAATGCTTTTATACAGCACAAATAGTTCAACTGCTTGCATTCATCCATCCAAGTATACTCTGAACTGAACATACTTAACAACGTTCTGGCTGGCTTGATCGTGTTGGCATTTTATTTAATTTAATTGAAGAAGAACACAATTTTTAAACTGCCTACAATAAAAACAATACACAATCACACCATGACTTCCTAATAAGACTGTTACACCCTTCAGCCAGTGGTGAGCTCTCATGACAAGCACGCGTGTGTGTGATGAGCTTGCGCTCACACTTTCTCTCTCTCTCTCTCTCTCTCTCTCTCTCTCTCTCTCTCTCTCTCTCTCTCTCTCTCTCTCTCTCTCTCTCTCTCTCTCTCTCTCTCTCTCTCTCGTGCTGCTCTCTCTCTCTCTCTCTCTCTCTCTCTCTCTCTCTCTCTCTCTCTCTCTCTCTCTCTCATTCTATTTACCTACCCTTTATCCTCCTAATGGCCTCATTAATAATACACACTGACAGAAGCTGCTTCTATACTGTCCAGGTGTATGTGTGTGCCTATATAAACATGCTGTGAGCCCCACCTCACCAGACTCGCCTCCTGTGTGCAAATCTGGTTTATCCCACCATAGCACAATACACACCAAAGGCAGTGATATTTACACACTGTGTGTATGTGTGTGCGTGTGTGCGTGTGCGTGTGTGTGTGTGTTTGTGTTTGCTCACACTTATTTACAGGTGCGAGCTTGGGCAAATGCAGAAAAAAACTACAGAATGACGGATTACGAGGCTGTAATCCCTCATCATCATTTGGGAATTCCTTTTTACATAAATGTTATAGGTTACAATAAAAAAAACTATGATGGAATATAATATAATAATATAAATGTAATAGCTTAACTAGGCATAGGCCTGCCACAGTAATGTATGGGTATCTGCCCATGCCTGTCAAATGTGGACACCTTGCTTACCCAGTCTTCGAAGTGTTTGCTCCCATTGTGCAGGATGTCTTCAAACTGAATGGTACAATTGGCCACGAAGTCGTCATAACCAATGGGCGCGTCGTGGAAAACCGACAACTCTATTTTCCTCCCCTCGCAGACCTCGGTCTTGAACTCGTCGTTCCACGCCGGGCTGTTGGTCTTCTGCTTGGTGGACGTCTGGCCCACTCTGGAGTCGTCCACGTTCAGAGCGATATAGGTGTCCAACATGAACGTCTGCGTCTTTGGACCCACGGCATGTCGCAGGGACCAGGCTGTCGGTTTGAGGTCCAACGCCTCCCGGATCTTGATCTTCAGTAGCCCATTAAAAACCACCATGGTAGTTCAGATGAAACAACGCAACACGGTTGTTTAGTTTACAATTTAAAAAAAAATCCACCCGTTTCAATCCACTCGCAAGGAGTAGAAGGAGGAGGAGAATATGGATGTGTGATGCAACTGGTGCGCTTGGAGCGGATCGCGTCCTCTGCTCTCCAAGGCCAAGGTATGAATAGCACGACTGTTCCGACCGCTGGTCCTCTGCAGGCTCACTGTATTCCCTTCCAGCTGAATGGACAGCAGAGCATGAGATCCTTTGGCTCACTCAATCCGACACCACAGCTGGATAAGAGAACGGCATAAAGTAAACAAACACAATAAGTTAGGCGATTTGCTCTGATTTGCTATGCAAATGTCCTTCAACGATGTCCACTGACAAGATATGCGACGTGGGGCTTTATTCATATTCCATACAGCCCGATCAAGCTGGCGTCCGCCCATCCACAACAACAGTGGAGACGCAGCGTCGTGCAGCCCACCGCCTCTGGAGGACTTGAAGAAAACGAATCGCAGGAAGCAGACACGTCCATTGGGTCCAAATACCAACAGCTTCATACACTAAATCCTTTATGACGGACCATAGGACCAGGCTACGATTGCTTTAGGGGGCTTTTACCTCCGATAAATCAAAGCCAGTCCGTTATGTCTGGTCGTAGGCTGTGTGGGAGGCTCCGGCCGCCTCCTCAGCCGTGGGACATCTGGAATGTCTCGCCGAGCTGCACGAACAGGACCCGGGATCCAACAGCAGCAACACCCCGCTGCTGCGATGGCTTACTGGCTTCTTATATTTTAATCTATCGTCTCTCCTCGGTGTCTCTGTGTATCCCCTGTTGCGGCTGGAGCTTTGACTTCCTGTGTGTGCTGTGGATCTACCTCCTCTTTGCTCTGCCTCCCCCTACAGAGCTCTCTCTCTCTCTCTCTCTCTCTCTCTCTCTCTCTCTCTCTCTCTCTCTCTCTCTCTCTCTCTCTCTCTCTCTCTCTCTCTCTCTCTCTCCTCTCTCTCTCTCTCTCTCTCTCTCTCTCTCTCTCTCTCTCTCTCTCTCTCTCTCTCTCTCTCTCTCTCTCTCTCTCTCTCTCTCTGGACGTCTGTCACCAGTGTCGAATATGCGCAAACACGTCAGTTTGGCTGTGAGGCTGGCAGGGCTGGAACAGGCTTGTGACAGACGGGATGTGTGTGTGTGTGTGTGTGTGTGTGTGTGTGTGTGTGTGTGTGGTGTGTGTGTGGTGTGTGTGTGTGTGTGTGTGTGTGTGTGTGTGTGTGTGTGTGTGTTGTTGTGTAGGGAGGGCTGGCGGGGGGGGGGGGGTCAGCTGAGTTTGTACACACACACACACACACACACACCTGGTCACGGGACTCTTATCTTGGATGCAGCCCTCGGATGCATTACAGATGAGCCATTATTAGAGATCCCTGCATCGTTATCTATTGCGGCTACTTTATATAGCCTATTTAATATTTCTTATGCGTAAAACCGGGTAGCTAAGAGAAAAATGCGACATACAAACTTAATTCGATTTCACTCAACTACGAGTCATGTCCAACTTGATTAAATAATGGGGTTCTAACGGGGACGGAGCGGAATGCATGGAGGAGATATGTGTGGTATGCGTGGAATGCCAATAAACGCTCTGCTATTAATTCTGCGTCGACAGTCAGCCGCTTGTCCAGGGCTCCGGCGCGCACATAACAGGCTGTATGTACGTGTATGCGGGCCCATTGTACATATTTATTAACGTTATTATATGGAGACCAATTAGACAATTAATTAAAATGCTTCTTTTTTTCGCTGCCTAATGAATAATTTTGGTCGATCTATATATTATTTGAAAACATACAACACAACTCTTTGCACTCTTTGTAAATGGGAAGAGCGCTGCACTTAAATCAATGATTCCTAATCCTCAGTCATTAACAACGGTCAGCCCACACAAAGTACTGAGTGGTCCTTGCCTTTTGCTGCCCCCCTCTGGTAATTATTGTCAATGGTAACAACAAGAGTGCTACACTACTATACTAATTACAAATACTACTAGTACTATTAATACTACTACTATCATTATTATTAATAATAATAATAAACCATATATATTATAATAATAAAAAACATGTAAATAATTCCATCCATCAAAACAACTCAACAGTTATTACACCAATATATTAATGGTACAGTTTTTTGGGACTCCAGGAACATGTCTCTTTCTTGTTGTTCAACCCTCAGACAGGAATACAGCCATCATGAGCGAACGCGCGCGCGCACACACACACACGCACGCACGCACGCACGCACGCACACACGCACATACACACACACATATATACCTGTATACTGTATATAAATAAATATGCTCACACTCAATGTTTGGAGGGTGAGCTTGGCTGTTATAGCACACCACCTTCAAATTTTTTTTGCCTCACTTCGTCAGAAGATCTCCGATCTCTTTTTGCTCTTTTCTGATTGTGTTCCCAGCTCTGTTCATGCACATTGACTGAACCCCACTGGAAGGGGGATTTACCCAGGATATTGTCCTGGCCCTGCTTTCGTACAGTCTTCCAGTGGATGGGACCAGTATGCCAGCATACAGCCCAGTGTATTTGTATATCAGTACATCAGACTACAGTAAGTTGATTTTTTAATTTAAACTCGAAAATGTATTGAGGGCAAAGCCCTCATTGGCAATAATGTTGAGTAAATACATTGGAATACATAGTACAAGGGAAATACAGAGGATACATAGATTTAGGAATTCAACAGAAATAACAGGATAAAAAATGTTAAGAGCAGAAAAAGAAAACAGACAATTAAAACATATAAATAATGTCTTAAAAAGGTTAAATGGAACCAAAGTGTTAATACCTAGCTCAGGCTGCAGGGTACTCCAGGCTGATGGGGCATAAACTAAAAGCAGTTTTTCCTAGCTCAGTACGGACTTCCCTTACCCCTTCCCCTTATCCCTTCAAAACAAGGGGGAAGGGTAAGGGGAAGGGGTAAGGGGTAGAAATGGGATTGGGCCTTAATGCCAATCTGCCAGCCC
>OLKM01003805.1:5000-29635 GCA_900291075.1 Melanogrammus aeglefinus | reverse complement strand
TTCAGGAGTGCTGGTACAGATGAGGACTGCACGCCTTTCTCTCTTTAGTGGACGGTAATGGTAAAGTCTGAAAGATACGAGACAATACCCGTACAAGACCAAGGAATAAAAGTAATACAGAATTCTGTCCTGGCAGGTTTTTTATGAAGAACGTTTCCAAAGAGCATCGGACACATGAACGCCACAGTTCTGCTCCATGAAGGCCTATCAATGTTGACACCACGTGACATGATAATGGCTAAGCTAATCAACCATAAAACAAGGGCAAGGAGCTGAGGATGAAAGGAGAATTAAGCTGTGTGTTTAAGTTAGAAGTGGGGGGGGGGGCGGGGGGGGGAGGGGGCCAAACGTTGGCTAACAGCACAGCCTAACAAAGTCGTCAAAAGAATTGAAAAAGAAAAAACATATCTGTTGCAGCAGCTGAACGCTGCATCAACATCAGTGAGCTGCGCTGTTCTGCAATTGTCACCACATTCAGTTCTGACCAAAACACATCGCACTCCCCACATTATTACAGAATTCAGCAAAGCAAGAATGACTCAAAAGTCAACTTTGTGTCAACAAGAAGACTGACCTCCTCACAATTGGCAAGTTAAACAGCCGGACCACTTGAAACAAAAAACACCAAAGTATCCGCCACAAGCACCAACAAATCACCAATAATATATGTGTCCTCTACCTTTAATTTATGTGGCGGTCGGTCTGCAGATGGCCCCATCCCGTGGTTGTCACCTACCACATCCATTTAGTTCAAACAGGTATATCGTTCTGAACTGTCACATGTACAAGCAACCTGCTCCTGGTGCTGTTTACCTAGTAGTGTTCAGTGCTGAAATGACGTTGATTGTTCTGGATGGCCATCATCCTCCCAGCCCAGAGTATTTGGTATTATTAGGTAATGGCGTAACTTCTCCAAATCGAAAAAATAACTTCAACAAAAGGTGTATTTCTTCACAAATGTATTTGGTGTTATCTATGCGGAGCGTTGATCAGCAGAGAAATAGTTCTCCAAAGTCGTTGACGTCGCTTTCCAACCGAGCACGCTGGGGGTGATAAGTTACCGGACTGCAGAGGGATGCAGATAACGAGAATCAGGGGGAAAAAAAACCCTTTCCTTGACAGCGGTCAATGTGGTGGACGGGAGCATTCAACTGTATTGAAGAGAGCCGTATAATAAACAAAGATAATTCGCAGCTGAACGTTAGGAAGGCCCATGCAAGTGAATGGAGCAGTCTACAGTCTACTTATTACAGGAAGAGCGGCGTGTAAAGTAAGAGATAAGTAGGTAGAAGCCCGGTCATTATCGGGAGATAAGACCCCCTGACAGGGCGGAACAGGACCTTGCGGACGCTCAGCGGTCTTGCTGCCCATGAAGGGGCCTTAATTTCGAATATGACGGCGACGCCTGTACATTATCCCTTTTATTAACACGGGCTACTGCCAAACGAGAAATATACTTACATGGTGTCTTTTACAAATTTATTTGTCTACCAGCCAATTCGTAGGTGTGGCCAGCAGAGGAAATACGTCGCGGCCAAAGACGTTGACGTCGGCTTATACAACCAAGACGCTGGGTTGAAAAGTTACCGGACATCTTGAAGCGATGTCCAGAGACGTTTCATTAAAAATAGTCAAAATAGTCTTTGTTTTTCCATGAGACCGGGCGGTCAATTAACTTGGCAATGGTGATATCAATATAATTCACCGCCGGATGTTTTGAAGAGCCCCATGCAATGGAACGGAGCGTTTCTACGGCATTTGAGACAGACCCTGTAAAATCTCATAATAATTAAACTCGGGATTTTTTTAGGGTGGGGACAAAATGAAAGCTTCACGAAATCTGGTGGGGGGGGACGGTCCCGGCGTGCCGGCCGCTAATCAACGCCTATTGCCAGAACGGGCTGTTGCAGCCGGGGCTTCCGTCGCGGCGGGCCGCGAGGTGCGGGGGGCGCGCGCGGAGTGGCCGCCGTGCGGCCGTCTCGTGTGCGTTACCTGTTGGTTGCAGGCCGGAAGTTTCGTTTGAGTCGCGCTATCTTGCTGGGTTTACGGCATTGTGCAGACAGAATATCGTGTTAGCCTGTCAGTTTTGCTGCAGGCCCAGGCTAGTCGGTGTGTAGTGTTGTTTGTTTATATTATTGCCACGGTAAGGTAAATTACGTTGCTGGAAATCTTGTGTGTTGCTCTAGCCTGCTGCTTGTGGGCAGTGAGAGGTTTAAGCTGTTTTGAGTGTTAATTGGAGTTTTATTTCTGAGTTTGCTGTTTATGGTATTGGTATTAGCCTGTTTTCTGGTGTTAATAACTTTCCTGTTTCTGTGCGCTTGGTCGCCTCCCCCGCACAAACCCTATACCCCCGTCCCACAGCCTGGTGGGGCTAGTGTGCGCCTGCTACGGTTGCCATTTGTGGCTGGCGCGGGGCCACCTCTGTGGTACTGTTGACACCACTAGAACGGCTGTTCGCAGTCGTTGCCGGCTATAGTGTGCGCCTGCTAGTTGCATTTGTGCGCTGGTGCGGGCCACAGAATTCCTCGGTGTCCTTCTCGACTCAGTCGGCATGAGGGCGTCTCTCACTCCACGGAGAGTGGACAGCTTGCTCGGCATGCTGGGTCATTTCCGCTTGGGCGGTCTCGTGACCGCGCACAGGGTCCAGAGGCTGCTGGGTTTGATGTCTGCAGCGGTAGTTCCTCTTGGCCTGCTGAGGGCACGCCCCCTGCAGTGCTGGTTCAATGCCTTCGGTCTTCACCCGAAGAGCAACAGGCAGGTGAGGCTGCGTGTGTCCCGGGCTTGCATCCGCACCCTGCGCCCGTAGAGGGACCGGGAGATCTGGATCTGGATGAGGTACGGGGTCGTACAAGTAGATCTCTTTGCATCGGCGGAGACGAAGCACTGCCCGGAGTGGTACTCCCTCACAGGGCAGGGGGGCAGTTTGGGCCTGGATGCTCTGTCACAAGAATGGCCGACAGGCTTGTTGTATGCTTTTCCTCCACTCCCGCTCATAGCGCAGGTCCTTCGGAGGATCCAGGAGGGCAACCACTCAGTCCTGCTGGTGGCTCCACGGTGGCCAGCGAGGCCTTGGTTCCCGGACCTGCTCCAGCTGCTGCAGGGTCATACATGGCAGTTGCCATGCAGAGCGGATCTTTTGTCACAGGGAGACGGGCGGATCTGGCATCCGAACCCAGGGACCCTCTGCCTGTGGGTCTGGCCCCTGCAGGGCCCGTCGCCGAGCAGATAGATGTGTCAGTTCGGGACACACTGAATAACTCCAGG
The DNA here is from genome assembly GCA_900291075.1 of Melanogrammus aeglefinus. NCBI lineage: Eukaryota > Metazoa > Chordata > Actinopteri > Gadiformes > Gadidae > Melanogrammus > Melanogrammus aeglefinus. The sequence goes on along the minus strand of OLKM01003805.1, from coordinate 26,371 downwards.
GCTTCGTCCACTAGAGCTTGCTATGCACTAGAGGTGGATTCAATGATTCGTTTACGTGAACCAGTTCGCGTCAGTCAGTTCGCCAAGATGAGTCGTTCGCGAATCGTTCGTTCGTTCGTTCAGCCCAGTTTCCGGTTCAGTCCAGTTTCCGTTTCCGGTAGCGGTGAATCGCATCATGCAATGCACCCATTGCATGGTTTCTCAGCTGAGTCAGTCAGACTCAGTGCTACCGGAAACTCGACTGGAACTGGTTCAGTCGAGGTTTCCGGTGAAATCGAATGGCGAATCGAATCACTTTTATCCTGAAAGTTGAGTCCAATATCGTTAATTTTATATATTAAAAAAATACCCGAGATAAAGGAACAATGTGAAACCCTAACCCTAAAATGTAAACACCAGGCTACTTGACAAGAAAATGTAACGGACCACCTGAGGCTTTACTTCACCTCAGAGATAATGCGTTAGTTAATAATGATATGCCTTGCGGCATCACCTGCGCATAGTGCTGCTGCGTAGGCCTACATGGACGTTCCAAGTATGTTTACTTCATGTATCGTTGAAGCTAACTAAGTAAAGCCTAGTTATAACTATAACCTGCTCCTGGTGCAGTGCAAGCAACAGTGTGTGCCGTGAGTCGCCTCGGTCCCTCGTCTTCCTGAACGAACTGTCTTCGAGTCGTGGGTCTGGGAGGAGTCAATTCTGAGTCACGAACGACGCGAACGAGACGACCGACGTGAACGAGACGACCGACGCGAACGAGACGACCGACGCGAACGAGGCGAACGACGCGAACGAGAGAGAAGAACCAGTTCGGGTCGTTCGTTCTAACGATTCGTTCGTTCGAACGAATCAGTTCGCGACCGAACCACCTCTACTATGCACTCAGGTGGCAGATCTTTTCAGATTGATGTGCTTGCAGGGGCCTCGAGCCAGCAGCTTGCCCTGTGCCACAAGTTTTGCATTTCTTGCAGTCCGAATTGGATCAAGGCAAGGCGGCCAGTACCGTGAAAGTCTATGCTTCAGCCATTTCAGCCTTTCACCAGGGTGTGGACAATGGTCCCCTTGGTAGGCATCCCTTGGTTAGCCAGTTCTTAAAGGGAGCCCGCCGGTTGCGTCCAGGTCGCACCTTGCGGGCGCACCGGGCAGGGATCTGCCCACAGTTTTTAACGTCACTTTACTGTAGGCCCGTACGAGCCTATTTTAGACGCAGATTTGCGTTCCTTGTCGCTTAAGACTGCCTTCCTCTTGGCGCTCTGTTCTGCGAAACGTGTCAGTGAGCTGTGTGCTCTCTCCGTTAGCGACGACTGCCTTAGGTGGCAGGAGGTGCTAGCGTGTCACTTTGGCCAAATCCAGCTTTCCTGCCAAAGGTTATTATTCCGCAGTTCATCAACCAGGTTCTGGAGGTGACTCAATTCCAGCCATCTTCCACCTCACATGCGGAGCAAGACAAGTTGCTGACCCTGTGCCCAGTCAGGGCCTTGAGGGCCTATCTGGCCCGTACACAGTCCTTGCGGAAAGCACACTCTCAGCTTTTCATCTGTTATGGGGCAGCCAGGCAGGGGTTCCGCTCTCCAAGCAGAGACTATCGCATTGGCTGGTGGAGGTTATTTCCCCATGCTTATACAGGGCGCAGGGAATACTGGTTCCTTCAGGTACGAGGCCTCACTCCACCAGGAGTATGGCTACGTCTTGGGCTGCCCTTAGGGGTGTAGCAGCAGACGACATCTGTGCAGCGGCTTCATGGTCGAACGCCATGCACTTTTACCCGTTGTTTTTTTTTTTACAGGGTGGATGTAACTCGCCCACCCCCAGTCCGGTGACGCCGCCCTCATGTCCGTGACCGAGCAAGGTTTTAATAATTGATTCTGGGTTCCTCGCGACCCTTTTGGTATGTGTCATCCCTTTTTTAGACCGAAGTGACGGTCAGAGTGAGGTCGAAACAGATCGTAAGTTACGAAGGTAACTATGGATCTGTGAGACCAAGGGATGACCGTCACTATCCTTGTCCCTTGGACCATCCTGAGGCGTTCAGGGATAGGAGACTGACCCGGGAGCATTCTCTGCTATTTATTAACGACGCACGTCGTTCTGCTTCCGGAGGTCATGGACATGACGATTTTGACAAATGGTCTCGGTGACAGACAGAACGAAGGTGATCATTCCTTTTTAGACCGTAGTGACGGTCATCCCTCGGTCTAACAGATCGATAGTTACCTTCGTAACTCACGTTTTCATCCTTTACACACACACACACACACACACACACACACACACACACACACACACACACACACACACACACACACACACACACACACACACACACACACACACACACACACACACACACACACACACACACACACACACACACACACACACACACACACACGAGATGAGTCCAGAGTTGCGGGCCGTGTGAGGGGATCACAGTCGTCTAGTTTAACGAGGAGACTTTAACGTGATGTTATTCGTTAAGGACATTATCATCTGCCTTTCTTAAAGCTGATGAACTTAATGTTGCTTTGTTTACTTTAGATGGACTCTGACCAGGCGGATGTCTCCGGCCCCTCTCCTCTCCTCTCCTCCTCCCCTCCTCTCCTCTCCTCTCAGCCTCCTCTCCTCTCCTCCTCCCCTCCTCTCCTCTCCTCCTCCCCTCCTCTCCTCTCCTCTCAGCCTCCTCTCCTCTCCTCTCCTCCTCCTCTTCCTCTCCTCTCCTCCCTCCTCTCCTCTCCTCCCCTCCTCTCCTCTCCTCTGAGCCTCCTCTCCTCTCCTCTGAGCCTCCTCTCCTCTCCTCTGAGCCTCCTCTCCTCTCCTCCCCTCCTCTCCTCTCCTCTGAGCCTCCGTTGTCAGAAGCTGCTGAGGCTGAGCTGCTGGATGGATGTGAAGAACAGATCACTAACCTGGAGAGGGTGAGGGGGTGTTGGTGTTGTTCTTGTGTTTGTGTTATTGTTGTTTGTGTTATTCTTTATTTGTGGTGTTCTTGTGTTTGTGTTATTTTGTAACCAAACACCCCAACAGCATCCACATCATGACTGAAGCCATGTCTCTCCGTCATTCCCTCTCTCAGATCCATAACGCGATGCTGTCCTGTGAGGCGGATTTCTCTGCCGACCCACAGGATCAGGTGATCATTGAGTTCATGTTTATGTATCCCTGAGTTTGGTGTCATGTTGGCTGCTAGGAAGTTTTGCTCCCAGTAATAAAGTTCTTGATTCAATACTTAATGTCCACCACTACATACACACTTGTTGTATGTTGTACATCCGGGCACTTATAAATAGTATTAGCATTGTGTAGCGTCTTATCCTAGCGGTCTGTGTTGTATACGGGGAATGTGTTAACCTAGTGATGGTTAGTGCTGGCACTTGGTTCTATGAACATCCCGACTGTACCCACAGAGATATAATGTTGTTTCTCTTTCTTCTGACAAAAAACTTATTGCAAGTCACTTTGGGTAAAAGCGTCTGCTGAACGTCCTGAATGTCATTGTAACTAGCCTGTAAGTCTCCTGAGACAAGAGGCCCAAAGATGGACTCTGCCCAACAAACACCAACATCCAACTTGGAAAGATTTGACATTTCGCAAACTAAAAACAGCTCACCAACCACCCGTTGCACTCGGATACAATGTTTGTTGGGGCCGTACAATTACCTTTACATGATCAGAGCATTAGCAGTCTTAATTGTTCCATGTACCTCGGGATAGTAGGTTCACATTATTAAATGGCAAGATGTTTCGGCCTACGTTATATTTTCATGATGCATTCGGGGGAAAAAAAGGTTTTTGGGTTCTAGTGCTTAAAATGTGTCATGATGAATACAATGAATACATGAACGCATCTCTCAGTCTCTGAACAGAATGAAGGCGACGGAGGCTGAGCTCGCCCAGTGGCTGGAGATGGAGCCCAGAGGTACGGGGGGATTCAGATCAGATCGGACTCAGAAGAGGGCGGCATGCGGCTCAGGAGGCGGAGCGGGTCGGCTGGTAACCAGAGGGTTGCTAGTTCGATCCCCGGCTCCTCCTAGCTGAGTGTGGGGGTGTCCCTGAGCGAGACGCCCCACCCTGACTGCTCCTGACCAGCTGGCTGTCGCCCTGCGGGGCTGACTCCGCCGTCGGGGTGTGAATGTGTGAATGAATGGCTGAATGTGAAGCAAAAATGTGCGGCGCTTTTGAGTGGCCACTAGTTAGAAAAGCACTGTATAAATGCAGTCCATTCACTATATAGTCTACTATAACTACTATATAGTTATAAAGTGGCTTCATTACGATCAGTTGTATCAATGATTGCCTATTCAGAGAAATGCATATGCTTGCAATTGTTGGAATAAACGTGCCTTGTTTTCCAAAAACACTTTTTGGAAAACAAGGATGTGACAAACCTTTGCTGCATCCTCGCATGTCTCGGGCTTCTTTCAGCGCAAAGCTTGTTCTGAAAGTCTTTAGAAAGCAGGGACTCCTCTCGATCTCTGCATCTGGTTTTAATGCGTCCTGGACCAGAATGGAGTCCGCCCCCATGAAGGGCCCCGGCCCATGAAGGGCCCCGGCCCCTGTGGTGACCTGAAACTCACCGTCTGCTCCTCTGAACCCCCCTCCTTCAGTGCTGGCCACCGACCCTGAGATTCTGCTTCATGCTGGAAAAGACGAGGTACGGCAATGTTTCACCTTCGCAGTATAAAATAAGGAGATAACTGTCCCAAACAGAGTGTTTGTGTTAAAGGACAATTTAGCTGTAGAGAGATAAAAAATGTATAAGATTGTAAAAACTACAAAGTGTTAAAGGCAATTTTTGTAAGTGTTTATCTATCTGTACGTATATATCATACACAAAATGGGTGGCAGCAATGATAATTCAATCAATGTCAGGATGACAGGAAGTGGAGGTCGACAGTGTTAACAGTATATGCTACATGATTGAACCCCTGTACATTGACCTTGAGGTTATCACGTGACCTCCCATTCTGTTTGGCTGGAGATGAAGAGGTCATGTGATCAGGAGGCTCTCCAGGCCGCTCTGAGGAGCAGCTCATGGCTCCTATAAACAGCACAACGTTCCTCCATCAGATGCAGAAGCTGGTCTCGGAGCTGGAGATGTCCGTCGCGTGCTGGGAGGCCAAGAGGAGCAACCTCGCGGAAACTCTAGAACGGTCTCCTTCTGCCCGCCCCCTCCTCTGCTCTGAGTCCGCCGTGGTGAACGGATTGGGATGAGCGGTGGATAAACCGTCGGTTCTGCTCCTGTTCTTTAGGGAGCAGACGTGGCTCGAGAAGAGGCGAGAGCTGTTGACCGCAGCAACCAGTCACGTTGAGCGGCTCAGAATAGAAAAAGAGTCTTCGTCGGAGTCCAGGTGGGTTCAGTGTGATGGACCAAAGATAATCCAGGGAATAGTTCCCAAGAGTGAGAATCCCTTAAAACATTTACTGCAAGATAAAAGGTCAGTGTTCCCCGACGCGCCAAACCTGGGGCTGACCTTGAAATACCGACCCTAACCCAACGCTGACCTGGGATTAAATTGACCCACGACCCCTCACCCTGACTGCTCCTGACCCGCTGGCTGTCGCCCTGCGGGGCTGACTCCGCCGTCGGGGGGGGTGAATGTGTGCGTGAATGTGAGGCAGTGTTGTGAAGCGCTGTGAGTGGCCACTGGTTAGAAAGGCGCGGTATAAATGCCTTCGGTTTATCGTTTAGCATTTGACCCCTGATGTGTCATTGGCTGAACTGCTCTCCTGTCCTGTCCAGTATCGCCAGTGTGCTGCTGGACACCAAGAACAAGATCCAGAAGATGAAGAGCTACCACGACCAGCTGACGGAGGTGCTCGCCGACATCCTGGCGAACCACTTCCCCCTCCCCACGGCCGGCGCCGGCAAGAGGAAGAAGGTGAAGACGGCCAGACATCTCCTCAATGTGTCCTGAACCAAGCCAGTGTGGCTAACTCCCCATCTTGTTACTCTGCAGAGCGCGCTGCAGGATCGGAGCGACAATCTGATATCGCTGAACCAGATTCTGGAGGTGAGTGTGGGCTCACCCTGCCCCTCCACCGGCGGTGGATTGATTGAGATGAATGGAGGGTCATTAGCCGTCCCCGGTGACGATGGAGATGATTCATTAAACACATCACTCCTTAAACAGAACCCTGTTGTTACAGTAGGGGTGCACAACGCTCTGGATGAGTGATACGCTTCACTCACAGCAGCTGTCACGACACGACGCACCAGGCAAATCACCCGCCGTGATTAGCATCAGACGAGGGAGTAGCACTCAGTGTGTTGACGGTAACAATAACTCCTGGAGGAGCTGTGTGCTGCTATACATGGAATCCCCATTTCATTCAACTCAAGTTCAATTCAGTGTTATTTCTGTAGCCCTTAATCACAGGTCCAGTCTTAAGGGCTTAAAAGCCATAAGTGGATCAACCCCCCTGACCTTTAACCCCCAGAGGGAAAGAGAAAACTCCCTTAATCAACAAGGAAGGAATCTAGAGGAGGAACACAGAGTGGGGGGTCCCTCCTTCAGAGTGGGGGTCCCTCCTTCAGAGTGGGGGTCCCTCCTTCAGAGTGGGGGTCCCTCCTTCAGAGTGGGGGTCCCTTCTTCAGAGGGGGGGATCCCTCCTTCCAGGGATGGTCAGAAATGCAATGGGGGCCATAGTTGACGAACATACATACAGGCCAAACTTTCCAAATGGGTGATGGGGTGCTGGCCGGTCAACCGTAAGGAGAACCAAATTTAAATTTTTATTCTTTTGGTAAGTATCTGAAAATTATCTGTGGTATCGTGGGGTACCCTGTGACTCTTTATCGTATCGTGGGGTACCCTGTGACTCTGTATCGTATCGTGGGGTACCCTGTGACTCTTTAACGTTTCATGGGGTACCCTGTGACTCTTTATCGTATCGTGGGGTACCCTGCGACTTTTTAACGTATCGTGGAGTACCCTGTGACTCTGTATCGTATCGTGGGGTACCCTGTGACTCTTTATCGTATCGTGGGGTACCCTGTGACTCTTTATCGTATCGTGGGGTACCCTGCGACTCTTTATCGTATCGTGGGGTACCCTGTGACTCTTTATCGTATCGTGGGGTACCCTGTGACTCTTTATCGTATCGTGGGGTACCCTGTGACTCTGTATCGTATCGTGGAGTACCCTGTGACTCTGTATCGTATCGTGGGGTACCCTGTGACTCATCGTATCGTGGGGTACCCTGTGACTCTTTATCGTATCGTGGGGTACCCTGCGACTCTTTATCGTATCGTGGGGTACCCTGCGACTCTTTATCGTATCGTGGGGTACCCTGTGACTCTTTAACGTATCGTGGGGTACCCTGTGACTCTTTAACGTATCGTGGGGTACCCTGTGACTCTTTATCGTATCGTGGGGTACCCCGTGACTCTGTATCGTGGGGTACCCCGAGACTCTGTATCGTGGGGTACCCCGAGACCTTGTATCGCATCGTGGGGTACCCTGTGACTCTGTATCGTACTGTAACCCCCCAAGCTGCTGATGAACCAGACCCTCCAGAGCCCCCACGACCCGTACGTGGAGGTGGACGACGGCTTCTGGCCCCCCTACGTGGAGATGCTGCTCCGGTACAGCATAGCCGTGAGACACCCCGAGAACAGCGGCCTGATCCGCCTGGAGAGCTTCTGCTAGCGCTGAGCACAAGCTATCGGATGCTACCACAGCTAATGAGGCTATTGTAACAGCACTGTCCAAACTTAAAATGTAATTAAATCCTTACTGTGTATTATATAACCCTGCTTTCAATGTCATGGAGGTGTTTTACTTTTAATAATATTGTGTTATTTCAAATGTTTTTGCACTATTCTTGATATTAATAAAAAACCTGGTTGTACTGTATTATTTTACTTATAGCCTAGGTGTTTATTTATTTTACATCTACCGTATTTTATTTTATCGTTTATTTAGAAATGGTTTTAGTAGTAGTAACTAAGTATTCTTATTTTTGGTTTATTACATTTTTTACGGAATTAATTCCAGGAAATATGTTTCAATAAATAACATCTCAATACTGCCACGGATAATTAATTCTGATGGAAACGCGTGTAGAATATGAGCTGTATGACCTAAAATGTGAGTTAAATAACTAAACACCTGAATAACTAAACACCTAGATAAATATCAATGGACGGGTGAACAACCCTCACGTCACATCCCTCCGTCCAATCAGTGCGGCCCATTCCGAGACTACGTCACAACCTTACGTCCAATCAGCGCAGCCCATTCCGGAGAGACTCAAGTGCTCGTGTGGGTGGAAACTCATCCGCTTCCGGGTGTTTTTCTTGTTTCCACGGAGGCGATCGGCTTTTCCGATTATGGTCTTTCACCTCAAAGTTATCGACTTTGAGCTTTGAGACATCAGCGAGCCTCGCATCCTCCTCTCCTCCGGTCCAGATCACCATGACGACCCGCTCGGAGCGGGAGAAGAGCCTGAAGCTCAACGAGCAGCACCAGGTCATCCTGGCCGCCCTGCTGCGGGAGGACGACAACAAGTACTGCGCCGACTGTGAGGCCAAAGGTAGGGCTCCCCCGCTCACCTGTCTCACCCTCTCATCATCGAGATCCGTCCACTGACGGCAGAGCGGGAACACAACGGGGGGTCTAGCTTGTAGCTTGTCGCTTGTGGCTAACACTCGGAGCTAACAGAGTCAGAGTAGCGGTGTCAGCTGACTACTCACTTCCCCTTCAGCACAGCGCAGTATGGCTAGCTGCTATCGGGACTGAACCAACAGCATCGCCATATGGTTCCAAGCCCTCCGCATGAGTCTGTTGGTCCAGAGGAGCAGAACGTTTCAGAGTCTGGATGTGAATTCCAGTCCATTTGAGTCACATTGAAAGAATGCAGCCCTCGTGCCAAGAGGAGAGGTTCCTGCGTGATGGCGCACGCTCATCCTTCACGTCCACGGTCATCCCTGCTTTCAACCCCTCTCTCCTCTTCTCTCTCCCCTCCTCTTCTCATCCCTCTCCTCCCGTCTCCTCTCCTCCCTCCCTCCTCTCTCCTCTCCTCCTTTCAACCCCTCTCTCCTCTTCTCTCTCCCCTCCTCTTCTCCTCCTCTCTCCTCCCTCTCCTCCCTCCCTCCTCTCTCCTCTCCTCCCCCTCCTCCACCTCCTCTTCTCTCCTCCCAGGTCCTCGGTGGGCCTCCTGGAACCTTGGAGTGTTCATCTGTATCCGGTGCGCTGGGATCCACAGGAACCTGGGAGTCCACATATCACGGGTGAAGTCGGTCAACCTGGACCAGTGGACCTCGGAACAGATCCAGGTAACACCTGAGACGTCTCGGTGGATGGAACGACTAAACAGTACTGAGCATTGTGGAGCCTCTTATCCTAGCTACCTGTTGTATACGGGGAATGGGTTAACCTAGTGATGGTTAGTGCTTTGCGATATATTGTTGTTTCTCTTCCTTCTGACAAATGGACTTATTGTAAGAGGCTTTGGATAAAAGCGTGATAAATACCCTGAATGTTAATGTAATCATGGTCAAATGATGTTCCATAATGCAAGGGTCTCCATTATTGGAATTTAATGAACTGACGGTAAATATATGAGCTACGTTGGCTAAACTTGGGATATCTTTTTGTTTCAGAGTATACAGGATATGGGAAACACCCGGGCAAGAAAACGCTACGAGGCCAACCTTCCAGAGAGCTTCAGAAGGCCTCAGACAGACCAGTATCCTTCAGTCGAGAGTCACACACACACAACACACACACACCCACACACACCACACACACACACACACACACACACTACACACCGTAGTGGTTCCCCGCTTAACTTTGACCTCAAGAGCTGTGGAGAATTCCTTCATCGAGGGACAAATATGAGAAGAAGAAGTACTTCAGCAAGAGCGTGACCAATGGAGGCAGTGTAAGCACAGCGAGGCCACACGCCGTCGACAGAACCGCGGCTCACAGTTCACTGCTGCTCAGACTCATGGCTGCTCTTTACCACCGCTCATTTCTTGGTCACAAAGTGCTGTCATCTTTTGCTCAGACTCATGGCTGCTCTTTACCACCGCTCATTTCTTGGTCACAAAGTGCTGTCATCTTTTACTAGACGCGTATGACCCGTCCAATGAAGGGCCGTATTCCTCATCGTTAGAGCAGACCCCTGACAGCAGAGGGCTTTCTAAACGGGCCGTCGTGTGTCAGGCCGCACCGGGCTCTCGATGAGCTTTGGTTATTTCTGCTGGATTTCCATACGGGTATGTAAAGGTGCTGCAGGGTGAACTGACCAATAGGGCGGCTTGTTTCTCTCTCCAGCCAAAGGAGAAGGAAACGAAGAGGGAGAAGGAGGCGGAACGCGGGAGCAGGTCCTCCTCTAAGGTGGGCGGTCCCCGAGCACAGCCGCTCCTGATTGGAGGGATGGCTGCTTCAGTCACTCCTGACGGGAGGTGACCTCAGATTGACGGGTTTCCTGTTTCTGTTCCAGGTTGAGGATTGTCGACCCGTCCCCAAAATCAGCCCTCTGAAGAGTTCAGAGAACAGCGTTAACCTGCTGGGGCTCGGTGAGTCCGTCCTTCTGTCCGTGTCCCTGTCCTTGTCTTTTAATACATTCATGTACTGATTATCAGACGTCCAAATGAGGAGTCTCCTCAGACGTTCCTCCGGCCGCGCCCACAACGGCAGCGGACCTCCACCTCCACGCGCCAGAACAACAACCTCACGCCCTGGACATCTTCGGCCCAGGTGTCTCCAAACCCGCTGGGTGGCAGCCCAGCGGCGCACTTCACCAGGTACACACGCGCCTGCCTCCGAACGGGCCTCCTCTGAAGGCATTCCACAGGCCTCACCGGGCCTCCTCTGAAGGCTCACAGCCCCGCGGGCCTCCTCTGAAGGCCTCTACCGCCCTCACCGGGCCTCCTCTGAAGGCCTCTACCGCCTCACCCGGGGGCCTCCTCTGAGAAGGCCTCCTACAGCCTCACTGGGCCTCCTCTGAAGGCCTCTACTGCCTCACCGGGGCCTCCTCTGAAGGCCTCTACAGCCTCACCGAGGCCTTCTCTGAAGGCTCTCTTATCCGCCTCACCGGGCTTCCTCTGTAAGGCCTCTGACCGCCTCACCGGGCCTCTCTGAAGGACTCTACCGCCCATCACTGGCCCTCCTCTGAAGGCTTCTACAGCTCTCCGGGCCTCCTCCTGAAGGCCTCTATACAGCCTCAAGGGCCTCCTCTGAAGGCCTCTACAGCCTCACCGGGCCTCCTCTCTGAAGGCCTCTAAGCCTCACCGGCTCCTCTTGAGGCCCTCTACAGCCTCACCCACGGGCCTCCTCTGAAGGCCTCTACCGCCTCACCGGGCCTCCTCTGAAGGCCTCTACCGCCTCACACCGGGCCTCCCTCTGAAGGCCTCTACCGCCTCACCGGGCCTCCTCTGAAGGCCTCTACGAGCTCACCGGGCTCCTCTGAAGGCTCTACCGCCTCACCGGGCCTCCCTGAAGGCCTCCACAGCCTCACCGGGCTCCTCTGAAGGCCTCTACCGCCTCACCGGGCTCCTCTGAAGGCCTCTTACCCGCCTCACCGGGCCTCCTCTGAAGGGCCTCTACAGCCTCACCGGGCCTCCTCTGAAGGCCTCTACCGCCTCACCGGGCCTCCTCTGAAGGCCTCTACACGCCTCACCGGGCCTCCTCTGAAGGCCTCTACAGCCTCACCGGGCCTCCTCTGAAGGCCTCTACAGCCTCACCGGGCCTCCTCTGAAGGCCTCTACAGCCTCACCGGGCCTCCTCTGAAGGCCTCTACCGCCTCACCGGGCCTCCTCTGAAGGCCTCTACCGCCTCACCGGGCCTCCTCTGAAGGCCTCTACAGCCTCACCGGGCCTCCTCTGAAGGCCTCTACCGCCTCACCGGGCCTCCTTCACTGGAGGAGGTTAAGGAGGAGGTTAAGGAGTAGGGGAGGGAGTAGGCGAGGGAGTAGGCGAGGGAGTGGGGGAGGGAGTGGGGGAGGCAGGAGGGGAGGGAGGAGGTTAAGGGAGGTGCAGCTAGGGTCAGGGTTTTTCTACGGTGAATTAATACACCCTGTCATATTATGGGCTGGATTGAATATGGACGCATGTACAGATGGACGACGGTGTTGTACCAGATGCGTATCGATGCGTTACACATCAGATATCGTTTATTAACTCAGAGAAAACATTTAGCACGCGGTGGGTATTAGTGTCTCTGATCTAAAAGGTAAACGTACTGCATTCTCTACCCAGCGGCCGCTCAAAGCACTGCACAACACCGCCTCACATTCACCCATTCATCCTCACATCCCCCCCCGACGGCGGAGTCAGCCCCCCAGGGTGACAGCCAGCTGGTCAGGAGCAGTCAGGGTGGGGCGTCTCGCTCAGGGACACCTCCACACTCCGGGGATCGAACCAGCGACCTTCCGGTCTCCAGCCGACCCGCTCCACCTCCTGAGCCTCACATAACCCCTGTGCCTCGTTTCAGGCCGGTTCCATGGACCCCGCGAGCACCCCGACCCAGGCCGGGGCCGGGGGCGGGGCGGGGGCGGCGCTGGCGGGCCTGACCACCTCGGGGTCCTGCCAGGCGGAGCTCGACCTCTTCAAGCGACGGCAGCGCGCGACCAAGGCGGACGACCCGGCGGAAGACCCTGAGCAAGGAACTACATGTCGCTGTCGCTGGTACCGGCAGCCCAGCAGCAGATGCAAGAGCCCAACGGTGAGGGGGTGAGGGGAGGGTGGGGAAGGGGCATCTGGTGGGGGGGGGGGGGGGCTCGGTGGGGTGTGGGGCTCTGTGGGGGGTGGCTCGTTGGGCGGGGGAGGGTCGCTCGTGGGGCATGGGGGGGGCTTCTGTTGGGGGGCTCGTGTGGGGGGGCGAGCTATCCTCAGTGTTGAACGGGGCCAGTGTGTAAATCGGATGTGAGTCAGCGTTTGATTCTGCCGTGTGCTTCCCTTTCCTCCAGTGAGCCGTCCGTGCTGCACAATAACTACTGAGTATACTGCACCCCCCCCACCGCCCCGCCCCGTCCTGCTCGCGCCCTCGTGACCTTCGGACGTGCGATCACTCGCGTCACGCTCCAAACCGGTCTGTGCTCCTGTCGGCTGCGGCTGTTTACCCAAACGCTGTCCTTCAACACGGAGGTTGGGCGTCCGTCTGTCCCTCCATTCCTCTGCGTCTATCATGTTTCTGGATCCATCACAAACTGGACCCAACGTCTGAGACTAAACCAGAGTCATGTTCAGGACGTCCTGTGTGGTTCTCACTGCAGGAGGTCTCCGTTTACGAGGACCTCAAACGGGACGAGAGATGGATGTGTTGGTTCAGATTGAGTCCCAACTCACAGAAACCAACAGCCTGTACAGAGTTAGATCAGCTACGGCCAACATGTTAGTGACAGGCGAAGGAAACCACTGGCTAATGCCGTCGCCTTCCCATGGTCCCCCCATGCGGATGTTTTTCACTCTCCTCGACTAGTGATCAACTATCTGAGTTGAGTGGACGAGTTGCATTTCACTTTCACCAGAGGCCATTGACTGTTTCATAAACGAAGGCTGAGAGGTCCTCCCGAAAGGCCCGTCTCTGCCACGGGCCAGGTCCCATGAAGCAGTGAACTCCTCTCTTCTCTTATCTCAGTGGAACACTTGGAGCTAATCAGCCCCGCTGCAGTCAGCTGACTGGACGCTGGCTTTGTGTGTTTATCTTCAGCTCTGCGGGCCCGAGGGCTAACCTGTAGAGAGGCGGTTAGCCGGTATCAACCAGTCGAGCAGCTCGGTCTGATGTCCAGAGGTCGCCCGGTCGCTGAGAGGGAACACAGCCCGGAGCGAACACACAGCTGTCAGACGTTTACATCACATTTAGGCGATTTAGGCGATAGACACTTTTAACCAAAGCTACTTACAACCATTACTGTACACATTCCCCCCCCCCGACGGTGGAGTCAGCCCCGCAGGGCGACAGCCAGCTGGTCAGGAGCAGTCAGGGTGGGGCGTCTCTCTCAGGGACACCTCCACCCTCAGCTAGGAGGAGCCGGGGATCGAACTAGCAAGTAATAAAAGGTCTGACGCGAGGCTGGCGTCTCTTTCCCGTTCAGTTGAAGCGTTCCACCGGAGTGGTTTCTGGAGCTCGCTCCATCGCTCTGCTTGAACTGAGAGGAGTTTAAGTTACTGATCCTGGTGTCACCTGATCCTGAGAGGCCGACGTTCATTACCCAGTCCCTGTTGGACGGCTTCTTCCATACGACTCCACACACACAGGGAACCTCAGCTGAAACACACACACACACACACACACACACACACACACACACACACACACACACACACACACACACACACACACACACACACACACACACACACACACACACACAGCACACACACACACACACACACACACACACACACACACACACACACACAGGGAACCTCAGCTGAAACACACACACACAGGGAACCTCAGCTGACACACACACACACAGGGAACCTCAGCTGAAACACACTCACACACACACACACACAACACACAACACACACACATCACACACACACACACTACACACACATGAACAACACACACCACAACAGACAGCACAGGAACCTCGGCTGACACGCTCACGAGAGTTTTCCCAGTACTCCTTTGGTCAATGGGATTTAGAAATTGAGTTGAACAAAGGGAACCTCATGCAGCTCATTTAACTCATTTCATTGGCTCAGAGTTCACCTGGACCCTGCAAAGCCCCCCCCCCTTAACCCCCTCCCCCCTCTTACACACTCATGTGTTGCAGGCCCTGGCACTAAACAGTGCTGAGCCTCTTATCCTCCCTGTGTTGTGTACGGGGGGTGGGTTAACCTGGTGATGGTTAGTGCGCGTCTCTCTGGGTGAAGGCGTCGGCTAACCGCCCTGAAGGTTAACGTCCTCCCCTCTTCCCTCCCCTCTCCCAGCCGGTATGTACATGGGCCCGTCCCAGATGCAGTTCCCGGTCCAGGCGCCGGCGGGCTACCAGGGGTACCCGGCCATGGGGGGCGCCCCCCCCACCACGGTGATGGGCGCCATGATGGGCCAGGGCGGGGCCGCCATGATGGCGGCCAACTCGGGCATGATGGTGGGGATGACCATGCCCAACGGCTTCATGGGGAACCCCCACGCCGGGCTGATGGGCGTGGCCCCCGGCATGCTGGGGGGGCCCGGGGCCGGGGCCATGCCCTCGGGGATGATGGCGGCACCGGGCATGTACGCCATCAACCCCCCGCCGCAGCAGGGCCAGTTGGAACATCGGGCAGGTAGGGGTCGCACTCACCGGGGGTGGGGGTCACCGGTTCGGGTCGGGCCCTCAGACGGTGGTCTCCACGGTGGTCTCCTCTCTGCCCCTCCAGATGAACCAGCAGATGTCGGGCATGGCGCTGAGCGGGCCGGGCGGGGCCATGGCCTTCGGGCAGCCGGCCGCGGGGATGGGCGGCTGGGCGGCGGCCGGCCAGACCATGAGCACCCAGCTCTGGAAGTGAGGAGGAGTGAGGGGCTGGCGCCGGGCGAGGAGGTGGGAGACGCAGGGCGACCGTCCCACGAGCCCCCGAACTGACGCCCGCTCCCAGCACCCGAACCAACCGAATGTGCTCTCTCTCTCTCTCTCTCTCTCTCTCTCTCTCTCTCTCTCTCTCTCTCTCTCTCTCTCTCTCTCTCTCTCTCTCTCTCTCTCTCTCTCTCTCTCTCTCTCTCTCTCTCTCTCTCTCTCTCTCTCTCTCTCTCTCTCTCTCTCTCTCTCCTCTCTCTCTCTCTCTCTCTCTCTCTCTCTCTCTCTCTCTCTCTCTCTCTCTCTCTCTCTCTCTCTCTCTCTCTCTCTCTCAGTGTCCGCCTGACGTATGTTATTTTATTTTTTGATCATGATTCTTTTTTTTATTTGAATGGAAATCGCATAAGGAAACAGAAGTCTGGACGCGACGAGCGTCCACATATCACCGAGGCTCCACCGGGTCACCACGCTTTTATTGTTCACTGTTTCATTCTCAGAGTATAGAAGATGAATAATATTTAACGGGAGAAGGCGTGGCTCCCCCTGTACAGCACTGTACCCCTCTTTTAAACTCCCTGTGGTCCCCCTATATGAAATAAAGTACGATACCCCCCCACTCTGCGTCGTGTGTCGTCTGCGTTGGTCGATGTAGTCCACGTGAACCCACCTGGCGCCTGCGGACGAGAACTCAGAATTATTGGTGAGTTTCAACTTTAAGCTCAGAATTATGACTTAAAGATAATAAGATGTGGTCCTTATCCTCCTTATCGGCCGGTAACACATCGCTATAAAACATTAACCCGTCCCCGTCAGTCGACGGGGACGGGTTAATGTTTTATAGCGATGTGTTACTGGCCGATGGGTTTGGTCTTTGCATAAATGGGGCGTTGTGATTGGCTAGTGTGTTTAGGGGGTCTTGCGTTCACATTTCATTAACCTTCAGGGCTGTTTAGCAGAAGCTCTTATCCAAAGCGACTTACAATAAGTACATTTGTCAGAAGAAAGAATATATCTGCCGGTACAGTAAGGTATAGTGCCAAGCACTATAACCATCGCTAGGTTTACACCATTCCCCGTATACAGCAAAGATAAGCTATAAGATAAGATACTGCACAACGCCAAATTACTCTTAATTAATTAATAGTACAGTACACTATTAAGTACTGTTTGTATTGGTAATTCAAACTAATGTATGCTACTGATTGTTGTTTATTAACTTAACATTTTATATATGGATTGTATTGGTTTATATTAAGATACAATTACTAACAAATAATTTAATGCAGCTGTTGATTCTATTGGATTACTTGCAGGATTTTACTTATTTCAAAGATTAATGTAATGGTACTTTTTGTCACCTTAACCTGAACAAGATGTCTTTTTCGAAGTGACCCGTTTCTTTGTGTGTGTCATAATATGACCACGGGGTGGCGGTGTTGACCCGTGTAGACTGAAAATAAGAATAATAATACTACCGCCAGATTTACGGAGCGCTTGTAGTTAATACAGGTTACAGTGACCTAGTTGTAGCGAACAATATTTATCAATTTGTACTTTGCCTATTTCAATTAATTGATTAATTGCGCCCACTGGTTCAGCATTTAAATGTTCTTTGGCAGTAAAGATAAGCATGAAGTGGATTAAACCAAACAGCTTCCGCTATCTTCTCTGGTTCTCCCGAGTTTTGGTTCTAGCTTGAGTCCACAAGAAACATCTCTCATAATTCACACAGTATTATGCCAAAGCCCTGAAGCGCCTGTGTGTGTGTGTGTGTGTGTGTGTGTGTGTGTGTGTGTGTGTGTGTGTGTGTGTGTGTGTGTGTGTGTGTGTGTGTGTGTGTGTGTGTGTGTGTGTGTGTGTGTGTGTGTGTGTGTGTGTGTGTGTGTGTTTTCAGCAGGCCAATCAGCAACATTTCATAATCACGTACGACCGCAAATGCTCCAAAACTGTATTGAAGATTACTTTTGGGTAGGGCGGTACACGCCCCCCCCCCCCCCCCCCCACCCCCCGCCTCCCCGCGACCAGCCGTGGAGTTGATGTACTCCAGGGTAGTTCCAGGGTAACAACACGTCCTTGTGGGAGTGAATGATGCATTTCCCATCACACCGACTTTAAGCTAACAGGGTCTGGTTCCCAGCAATGACAGTTGTGCAAACAGTCGTTATCTGAGGGTCGGCGGCCACAGTCAGTCACTCACACTAGGCCCGCGGCCCGGTGCGGTGCCCGAGCTCATTTGCATACTAAAGTCTAGAAGGTTTGTCTAGTGTGACCCCGCCATCGTCAGCCACTCACGGAGCAGGCCCGCGGCCCGGTGCGGTGCCCGAGCTCATTTGCATACTAAAGTCTAGAAGGATTGTAGTGTGACCCCATGGCCACGGCACACTTGGGAGAGGTGTGCCGTGGCCCAAGTACAGATGCTAATGAGATGAAACGCGCGGATACGCAACGTGAGCTGGATGACGCAGTCCTTGTGCGACCCTTCTTTCTTTATAGGTCCATGCCCTTCTTCCCCACAACAATCATTTTAAACAATGGCGGCAAGCGGTCCACGAGTGGGTTTACGTTGGTGCGACAGTGAAGTCGAGTGTTTACTTGAAACTTGTTCTCCATTGTTGTTATGGCGGCGAGGACGCCTGGTGATGACGTATTTATCGTATTACGACGTGATGACGTATGTATGAAGGAGCAATCGTGGCCAGGCCACGGCCTTTGGGAGCAGTGTGACCTCGGGCCAGCGGGGGTTAGGGTCAGGGTTAGGGTTAGGGTTAGGGTTAGGGTTAGGGTTAGGGTCAGGGTCAGGGTCAGGGTTCAGGGTTAGGGTCAGGGTTAGGGTTAGGGTCAGGGTCAGGGTCAGGGTCAGGGTCAGGGTCAGGGTTAGGGTTAGGGTTAGGGAGGGGGGGGATTGTGCTGAATCTTCCTGCAGCACAGAACAGGCAAACTAGCCTAGTGTGAGTGCGCCCTTACCCCGGCCACTAGCGGAAAGCTGGGAGCCCTGGAGCCTTTAGGGGAGGGGCTAGGAGCCCTGGAGCCTTTAGGGGAGGGGCTAGGACCCTGGAGCCTTTAGGGGGGGGGCTAGGAGCCCAGGAGGCCTTTAGGGGAGGGGCTGGGAGCCCTGGAGCCTTTTAGGGGGAGGGGCTAGGAGCCTGGAGCCTTTAGGGGAGGGGCTAGGAGCCCTGGAGCCTTTAGGGGAGGGGCTGGGAGCCCTGGAGCCTTTAGGGGAGGGGCTAGGAGCCCTGGAGCCTTTAGGGGAGGGGCTAGGAGCCCCTGGAGCCTTTAGGAGAGGGGCTAGGAGCCCTGGAGCCTTTAGGGGGGGGCTAGGAGCCCTGGAGCCTTTAGGGGAGGGCTGGGAGCCCTGGAAGCCTTTAGGGGAGGGGCTAGGAGCTCGGGAGCCTTTAGGGGTAGGGCTAGGAGCTCTGGAGCCTTTAGGGGAGGGGGCTAGGAGCCCTGAAAGCCTTTAGGGGAGGGCTGGGAGCCCTGGAGCCTTTAGGGGAGGGGCTAGGAGCCCTGGAGCCTTTAGGGGAGGGGCTAGGAGCCCTGGAGCCTTTAGGGGAGGGGCTAGGAGCCCTGGAGCCTTTAGGGGAGGGGCTAGGAGCCCTGGAGCCTTTAGGGGAGGGGCTAGGAGCCCTGGAGCCTTTAGGGGAGGGGCTAGGAGCCCTGGAGCCTTTAGGGGAGGGGCTAGGAGCCCTGGAGCCTTTAGGGGAGGGGCTAGGAGCCCTGGAGCCTTTAGGGGAGGGGCTAGGAGCCCTGGAGCCTTTAGGGGAGGGGCTAGGAGCCCTGGAGCCTTTAGGGGAGGGGCTAGGAGCCCTGGAGCCTTTAGGGGAGGGGCTAGGAGCCCTGGAGCCTTTAGGGGAGGGGCTAGGAGCCCTGGAGCCTTTAGGGGAGGGGCTAAGAGCCCTGGAGCCTTTAGGGGAGGGGCTAGGAGCCTAGCCTTTAGGGGGAGGGGTAGGAGCCCTGGAGCCTTTAGGGGGAGGGGCTGTAGCTAGCATTTAGCGGGGGGGGGGCTAAGGAGCCTAGCCTTTCAGCGCGGGGAGGGGGGGGGGGGCTGGGAGGCGCTAGCCTTTAGCGCGGGGGGGGCTGGGAGGCTAGCCTTTAGCGCGGGGGGGGCTGGGAGGCTAGCCTTTAGCGCGGGGGGGGGCATTTCTCCGGGACTCTGCTTGACTCAGCTCCAGAGGAGATTCTCAGCAGGGTGAAGAATGTCCTCTTCCTCTCCCTTTTATGCTCTCACAACAAACCTAAAATGGCCGTGAGTGAGAAGGAAAATAGCAATCAATCAGAAGAAGAAATGTTGTGTATTTCTAATCCTAACTCCTTCTGTATTGTGTATCATGTTTTAACACTAGTGAGGTCATCCCGGTTCTGTCCAGGCTAAGAGCCAACGCTAAGAGCTAACACTAAGAGCTTACGCTAAGTGCTAACACTAAAGGCCAAATTATTTTACTCAGTATCCGTAATCTGCATTCAAAGGCCTCCGTCGGGTTGCGTTGCGTATCCATCGGATACGCAATGCAATTCGCCATCCGATTGATCTTATATGGTGACTACGAACCATGTAAATAGTTTTGTAAATAAACTTCCAAAGCTTTACAAATCCTATTTGGTGTTTTATTGGTCCTTAATGTGCAAAGTAAACAATGTACAAAGTAAATAAGGTGTAAAGTCAAACGGAGAAGTGATTCCAGAAATTATTTTGGTAGAGGACCAAATAGTTAAAAAATAGGGGATAGTTAAAAAATATTGGATGCGCATGTAAGCTACGAAGAGGTTCTCCGACGGCTCTGTGTCTCCGTACAGCACTTTACGGAGGACTATAAACCGGCCTCAAGAGCTAACACTAAGTGCTAACACTAAGAGCTAGCACTAAGTGCTAACACTAGGAGCTATCACTAAGAGCTAACACTAAGGGCTAACACTAAGTGTTAACACGAAGAGCTAATACTAAGGGCTGACAATTAGAACTAACACTAGGAGCTAAAACTAAGTACCAACACCAATAGGTAACACTAAGTGCTAACACTAAGTGCTAACACTAAGAGCTAGCACTAAGTGCTAACACTAAGTGCTAACACTAAGAGCTAACACTAAGAGCTAACACTAAGTGCTAACACTAAGAGCTAACACTAAGTGCTAACACTAAGAGCTAACACTAAGAGCTAACACTAAGTGCTAACACTGAGAGCTAACACTAAGAGCTAGCACTAAGTGCTAACACTAAGTGCTAACACTAAGAGCTAACACTAAGTGCTAACACTAAGTGCTAACATTAAGTGCTAACACTAAGAGCTAACACTAAGAGCTAACGCTAAGTGCTAACACTAAGAGCTAAAACTAAGTGCTAACACTAAGAGCTAACACTAAGAGCTAACACTAAGTGCTAACACGGAGATCTAACACTAAGTGCTAACACTAAGTGCTAACACTAAGAGCTAACACTGAGAGCTAACACTGAGAGCTAACACTGAGAGCTAACACTAAGTGCTAACACTAAGTGCTAACACTAAGAGCTAACACTAAGTGTTAACACTAAGAGTTAACACTAAGTGCTAACACTAAGAGCTAACACTGAGTGCTAACACAGTCACGGGTCCAGGGGGAAGGCCTCATATGGGTACAGGAGCCAGCTCCACAAACACCCTTAAAGGTGAGCGACATAACGATGTGTTAGCGGACCGGTGACTCATGCTCCCTCCCCGGTGCTAACAGCATGAACAAATAGGGCGCTGATGAAAAGCAGTTAAATCAAACACATAAAGTACACTTTGACTGCGTAGGAAACATTTTAAGTGCTGTGCTGGTTCCATCTTCTACGCCAGCGTTGTCCAGTTCCCACTGCCCTGCTGTTCCCAACGGCCTCCACCGTGGACCACCCGCCAACAGCTAAACGGTAAACGGACTGCCGTTAGACCGCGCTGTCC
>OLKM01003805.1:0-2500 GCA_900291075.1 Melanogrammus aeglefinus | reverse complement strand
ACTCATTTCTGTGTGTGTGTTTGTGTGTCTTAGAGTGTCTGTGTTTGTGTGTTGATATGTAGTGTGTGTGTGTGTGTGTGTTTGTACATGTGTGTGTGTGTGTGTGTGTGTGTGTGTGTGTGTGTGTGTGTGTGTGTGTGTGTGTGTGTGTGTGTGTGTGTGTGTGTGTGTGTGTGTGTGTGTGTGTGTGTGTGTGTGTGTGTGTGTGTATGTGTGTGTGCATGTGTATGCTTATGTGTCTGTGTGTGTGTATGTGCTCATTTGTGTGTGTATGTTAGTGTGTGTGTAGGTGTGTGTGTTTGCGTGTGTTTTCTCATGTGGATGTGTGTGTGTGTGTGTGGGCGTATGTGTGTGCTCATTTGTGTGTGTGCGTGTGTGCTCGTGTGTGTGTGTGTGTGTTCCACACTTCTGTAGATCACTTTGTTCAGCCCTGCCTGACGTCATCCCCGTTACGTAACCCCCCCCCCCCCCATCGACCTGTAGCGTAGCGTTGCTATGGCAACCGACTAAACACAGATGAGTCATGGAAAAAGTAGTTGGAACTCAAAACACAAGGAAGGTTGTTTTTTACCATTTCATTTTTCCGAGATGTTCGCATTGTCGTCCTCGTTCTACAAAGTATTTATAAGGAAAACATAAAGAAATGTCAGACAAACACATAATTCCATCAGCAGTTTTATTTTAAGAGACAAAACACACCCACACACACTCACACGCTCTCTGACTCGCTCTTTCTCATCGTTCACCTTTTATTTCTTACTTTCTCACTTTCTCAACTCATTTCCAAACGGCACTTTTAGTTAATGTTTAACCGAAATCCAACAACGTTCTGTGAGTTGGTTTGCGCGTTCCTGTTGGTGCCTGTGTATGTGTGCCTGTGTGTGCCTCTGTGTGTGTGTGTGTGTGTGTCTGCTGCTCTTTGCTCCAGTCTTCCTCTCAGTTGGACTTCTGGCTTGACCTCACTGTGGTGGTCACTGTGGTGGTCTTTCCGCCTGCAGAGAGAAGGACACACGTTGTCGTTTGGTGTTTGCACTCCTAAGGCTGCGTTCTATCAGAGAGGATACGTTTCATTGGTTCAGGAAGAACACTCACCTGAGCTGACCGTCCTGGTGGAGGGATGAACGGGGAGAAACAAAAAACACCTTTAGTTAGACGTTTGAACCAGACTGTGCGAAAGGATCATGGTAAACGGACTGCATTTATACAGCGCTTTTCTAACCAGTGGCTGCTTTACAATACTGCCACCCATTCACCCATTCATGCACACATTCACCCATTCATGCACACATTCACCCATTCATGCACACATTCACCCATTCATTCACTGACAGCGGAGTCAGCCCCGCAGGGCGACAGCCAGCTGGTCAGGAGCAGTCAGGGTGGGGCGTCTCGCTCAGGGACACCTCCACACTCAGCGAGGAGGAGCCGGGGATCGAACCAGCAACCCTTCCGGTGACCAGCCACCCCGGGTCGTACCTGGACTCCTCCGTCTCCAGCAGGCTCCTGTAGGTGGCGATCTCCTGCTCCAGCCGTGTCTTGATGTCCAGCAGCATGCGGTACTCCTGTCCCTGCTGCTCGATGCTGCTGCGCACGTTGGCCAGCTCCGACTCCATCATGTTGATCTGGTTCTGGTAGCCTGCCAGCATGGCGCTGTAGCGAGCCTCCGTCTCCCCCAGCGTGTTCTCCAGCGCGCCTTTCTGCAGGGGGGGCGGGTAAGGGGGGGGGGGGGGTTAGAGGAGGTCGGCCCTGGATCCGGGGTAAAGAGTGGAAGGTGTGGCGCCCGGTGGGACACCACGTAAAGGTCTGAACACAGAGCTTAAAGCAGAGCCACGCCCGGATAGGAAGGGGCAGTACCTTTAAACACTACACAGTACCATGGCATAGTACTGGGTACTATAGCACAGTACTCTGCTTTAGTACCCATTACTATAGCACAATAGTTGACTAAGAGGACTCACTTTTTCATATTCGCTTTGACTTTTTAGTAATTCTCTCCAACTGGGGGTTAGAGTCACAGCATCGAGTTTCATGTTCCTGTGTGTGTGTGTGTGTGTGTGTGTGTGTGTGTGTGTGTGTGTGTGTGTGTGTGTGTGTGTGTGTGTGTGTGTGTGCTCTCTCTCTCTCTCTCTCTATGTGTGTGTGGTGTGTGTGTGTGTGTGTGTGTGTGTTGTGTGTGCTCCTCTCTCACTGTCGTCTTGAGGAAGAGCAGATGTATGAACTCAGCTGAGGAGAGACATTCCGATCTCCCCGGCTCGTATCACTCTCCTCTCACTCCCTCTCTCCTCTCACTCCCCCCCCCCGCATCCCACCTAACCCTCAACCCTCTGTCTTTAATCTAACACCACCAGCAGGAATCTGGTTAACCCCCTCCTCTCTGAGAGAGAGAGAGAGAGAGAGAGAGAGAGAGAGAGAGAGAGAGAGAGAGAGAGAGAGAGAGAGGAGAGAGGGAGAGAGGGAGAGAGGGAGAGGGAGACGGAGAGGGAGAGAGAGAGAGAGTGAC
>OLKM01003804.1:17500-29660 GCA_900291075.1 Melanogrammus aeglefinus | reverse complement strand
CAAATCGCGCGTCTGCTTATTCTAGCTACTGGGACCATATCAGACTAGGGAACTCATAATAATGTTAGAAAACCTCATAAGTGGACATTTTCATGCCATGAATCTTTAAAACTGACCCTGGTCTGAGGGTGGTGTTATAGACTGACCCTTGGGTCTGAGGGTGTGTTTTATAGACCTGAACACTGTCTAGGGTGGTGTTATAGACTGAACGTGGTGCTGAGTGGTGTGTTATAGACTGACCAGGTCTGAGTGTGTAAAGACTGAACACTGGTTGAGGGTTGTGTTAATAGACTGAACACTGGTCTGAGGGTGGTGTATAGACTGAACACTGATTCTGAGGGTGGTGTGTCTCTGTACACGTTTCTGCAGGTCTGACCTGTGCCGATGGAACTCAGGACGGCCGCCCGGTGGAGGGCCCCAGGTCCAAGGCCAAGCCCAGGCTCCAGTTTCCAGAGGGTTGGGGCCAGGCGGGCAGACCCCCCCCGGGCCCCAACTCCAAGATTCAGCAGTCAGTCTTTATTGAAACCACGGGAGTGATGTTGTGTTGGTGCGTACTGGTTCATGCCGGTTTTATTCTGGTCTCTTGCAATAGCCAGAACACTTTGGGGAGATAGACTTGGTCAAACTGTTCTGTCTTCCACTGAAGCGCCTCAACACCACGGTTAGCAGACTGCAGCGCGAGTGTGCTCCCGAACCAGCCAATCAGAGGCAGGGCGGGGCGGGCTGCCGTCCAGACTCGCTAAACTCGTAAGTATTGGAGCAGAAGCTGGCTCTGTGGAGCAAAGATCCAATCAGAGGCAGGGCTGGGTCGGCGGTGGCCGCGTGTCCAGGACTCCCTGAACTCGTCAGGTATGGACAGGAAGCTGGCTCTGGAGGGAGCAAACAGCGTTAATGATTAAACAATGGACACACGTAGAGAGGAGAACACTGGTGTTATTGCTACAGTCATGAGAATCCCCAAACAGACACATACTATTATTATAATAAAAATACTCTCTGTTGCGGCTGGAGATAAAATGTGAATGTTCAGCAGGAAAGTGATAAGCGATTCCTTTAACCTGCAGAAACTCATCTCTAAGTGATGAAACGAGGAGGATGGCCCCAGCGACCTTTTCAACACGCGCGGGCCAGTTTGACATTTTCTCGTCATGAGCCTTAAGCAACAATATATTAATATTTAAGATGAATTATGACACAGCGACCAAAAAACATTTCCAGAAGCTGGAATTGAATTATATTCCATATAGTCCACATCATGCATCAACATTTTAAATTGTTTTTTTTGTTGATAAATCCTACATGGGCTTACAAAATGATAATCACATGTGTCCCATCTTAAAATACCACTTTCAGAAACTCGTTCAAAAACATATTTGCACTGTGAGGAATGTAAAAAAAACAAGAATAGATGAGAATGTTGGAACATCCACATCAATATCTTAGACATGTACAGCTATGCTGCCGTATTTTGCGGTGATTTTTCTTTATAATAATAAGCTAAAAATATATATATATTTTTTTTTAAGTGGTCCAATGATTATGCTGCCACGTGCCTGTGGTGCCGCGTGCCTATGGTTTCCGGCCCCTGCTTTAGCTCCTCAATGTCTTCCTGTCTCCAAGGACGGCCCGGTGCCGCCCCCTGCAGGCGAGGAAGAACCCGTGCCACGCCGGCGCCCCCCTGAGACCCCCGGGCCGGCGGACGGTCCGCCGTCTCCCCTGAGCGGCACCCGGTCCCCAGCCTGGACCTGTCTGCAGGGCATGCTGGGCCGCGGTGGAGGAAGGAACTGGACTTCCATGGGCCCCAAGGAGCCAGAGAGGGAGGGCCAGCCCTCCTCTGGGGCCTCCCCGCCCCCCAGGACCCAGGGCCTCACAGGCTTCTCCGTGGCGCTGGTCTCCACCCTGGGCCGGGTGGTGCAGCTCCTCAGACAGGTGAGGCTGCTGCTGTGAGGGCCCGGCCCCGACCCTCACATCACCACGAGGCCTGGCGGGCCCCCAGGTCCCCCAGGTCCTCCAGACTGCATCGATACGGTCACAAGGCCTCTGTCTGTTGTTCATCAGTAAAGAGGTCACCTTTTAACACATCCTCAAACTATTGATGAAATAAAACAGACGAGGGATATCAGCACGCCCATATGTCGTTATGGAATGACGTACATTTTATTGTTTGAAAGTCAGATGGACCAAAAAATCCAAAAGAATCCCTTTGCCCTTCAAAATGTCACGTTTGGTTTGATGATTCTAACATATTGTAGGATTCTGTACGATTCTGGAAATAAGGAATTAATTTAGCTCTGTCTGTCTGTCTGCCTGCCTGCCTGTCTGTCTGTCTGTCTGTCTGTGTCTGTCTGTGTCTGTCTGTGTCTGTGTCTGTGTCTGCCTGCCTGCCTGCCTGTCTGTGTCTGTCTGTCTGTCTCTGCCTGTCTGTCTGCCTGCCTGTCTGTCTGCCTGTCTGTCTGCCTGTCTGTCTGTCTGTCTTACAGAGGGAGGAGGAGGCGCAGAGAGAGGTGGCTGAGAGGAGGCATCTGGAGGAGGTGGTGCTGGATCAGAGGGGGCTGATCGATGCCCTCAGCGCAGAGAGCCTGGCCCTGAGAGAGGAGAGCGCCGCCCTGCAGGTGAGGAACAGCATGACACCCTCACACACACACACACACACACCACACACACACACACACCACACACACAACACACCACCACACACACACACACACACACACACACACAACACACACAACCACACACACACACACACCACACACACGACCAACCAAACAAACACGTTGTGTGTTTAGCCTTCAGGTTCTAATCCATGGTCAGTGCATATCTACGTACCAAATGCTGCATACCTTTTTATTAACTAAGACAGTACTCCGAAGGAAGAGTGAGGGATCTGATGAACATCATAATGACGTGACTCTCGTCCACAACAAAACCTACAGGAACGGTTTTGGCCCAGGTGAACTCCTCACACGTGTTCTGGGTCCCCTGTGCTTTAGAACAGCGGTTCCTGCTGTTATCTACAGGTGTAGCGCATTGACCACCTCAAATACAAAAGGTTAAAAACTGAGAAATACGCACGCAGTGGCTGAGATGAGAGTACGACTGCAGGAGGCCGGGGGGAGAAGGTCCACAGGGGGTTTATCGAAAAACAAAGCACCAACGGGAACATTACAATGGAAGCGTGAGGTGGAACGCACAAAGGAGCTTTATCTTGAGGTGGCAGTAGCTCAGGAGGTAGAGGAGGTTGGCTGGCAACCTGAAGGTTGTTGGTTCGATCCCCGGCTCCTCCTAGCTGAGTGTCGAGGTGTCCTTGAGCAAGGCACCTAACCCTAACTGCTCCCGACGAGCTGGCTGTTGCCTTGCATGGTTGACTCCGCCGTTGGTGTGTGAATGTGTGCGTGAATGGTGAATGTGAGGCAATATTGTAAAGCGCTTTGAGTGGCCAATGGTTAGAAAAGCGCTATATAAATGCAGTCCATTTACATTTACATTTATCTTTAAATCACAACAAGCCATAATGCTGTATTTACTGAAACATATTTCTAACTTTTGTTTTCCTGACCAGGTGTGTCTCCTTCAGCGGACCTCTGAGCTGGAGCAGCGGCTGGACACGGTGGTGCAGGCACTGGGAGGACTGGACCTACTGGGGGGACCCCTGGGTGCTCCCAATGACTCCCTCCCACTCTCCCATAGCCCAGGTCCGAGGGCCCAGATTGAACTTAAGCCCTGGTTTTTAAATCTCTGCCGTCCAATTAAACGCTTCTGTCTTTGTCCGTCCATTAACGGGAAACCTGGAGAATGTAGTTTCTGTGGGTTTCAATTCATGTTCTTGTCTTCACTCTCGGCACCCAGAGGTTTAAAGACCACCCAAGGCTGTCAATAATCCAGCCCCACTAGCTGCTTGTCCATAGTGATCAGCTGGTGAATAGTAGTCAAGTGTCTTCCTGGTCTGCAGTTGGTGGTAATCCCGTGGTCATCGACGTGTTAGCGCTGTGTGTGGTGTGTTAGAGGTGGGCTTGGTGTTGTTTTAGCAGTGGGCTGTGTGTTGTGTTAGCAGTGGGTTGTGTGTTGTGTTAGCGGTGCGCTGTGTGTTGTGTTAGCAGTGGGTTGTGTGTTGTGTTAGCGGTGCGCTGTGTGTCTTGTGTTAGCTGTGCGCTGTGTGTCTTGTGTTAGCGGTGCGCTATGTGTCTTGTGTTAGCGGTGCGCTGTGTGTGTTGTGTTAGCGGTGCGCTGTGTGTTGTGTTAGCGGTGCGCTGTGTGTCTTGTGTTAGCGGTGCGCTGTGTGTCTTGTGTTAGCGGTGCGCTGGTGTGTCTTGTGTTAAGCGGTTGCGTGGTGTGTGTCTTGTTGTTAGCGGTGCGCTGTGTGTTCTTGGTGTTGTAGCGGTGCGCTGGTGTTGTCTTGTGTTAGCGGTGCGCTGTGCTGTGTCTTGTGTTTAGCGGTTGCGGCTGCGCTGTGTCGTCTTGTGTTAGCGATGCGGCTGTGTGTCTTGTGTTAGCGGTGCGCTGTGTGTCTTGTGTTAGCGGTGCGCTGTGTGTCTTGTGTTAGCGGTGCGCTGTGTGTCTTGTGTTAGCGGTGCGCTGTGTGTCTTGTGTTAGCGGTGCGCTGTGTGTGTTGTGTTAGCGGTGCGCTGTGTGTCTTGTGTTAGCAGTGTGCTGTGTGTCTTGTGTTAGCGGTGCGCTGTGTGTCTTGTGTTAGCGGTGCGCTGTGTGTTGTGTTAGCGGTGCGCTGTGTGTTGTGTTAGCGGTGTGTTGTGTTAGCGGTGCGCTGTGCGTCTTGTGTTAGCGGTGTGCTGTGTCTTGTGTTAGCGGTGCGCTGTGTGTCTTGTGTTAGCGGTGTGGCTGTGTGTGTTGTGTTAGCGGTGCGCTGTGTGTCTTGTGTTAGCGGTGCGCTGTGTGTTGTGTTAGCGGTGCGCTGTGTGTCTTGTGTTAGCGGTGCGCTGTGTCTGTTGTGTTAGCGGTGCGCTGTGTGTTGTGTTAGCGGTGCGCTGTGTCTTGTGTTAGCGGTGCGCTGTGTGTGTTGTGTTCAGATTATGGGAGTGACTCGCTGTATGCCGGGTTCGAGCCCCGCCTGACCCAAGGCCCCGCCTCCTCTGCTGTCCTGCTCTCCCCTCCCCAGCAGAGAGACCACCTGCCCCACGGCCCCCCAGGTGAGCTGCTGACAGGGGCTGCTCACTCACGCTCCTGCACACAAGCGAAACGCTAACTTATCCCGCTAAACGCGCCCTCGCTTCTGTTCTCCAGAGCGCGGCCCCAGTCCACGCTACGACCGCCCCCGGCACGGCGCCCGGGGCCCCCGGGAGGTCGCCAACCTCTCCTCCTCCACCCTCCCCCCGGCCCCCGTGACCCCTGACCCCGAGGGACGGCCCGGCCTCTCAGAGGAGGCCCTGGTAGCGGAGATCACGCGGCTGAGCCAGCAGAACCAGCGCATCAAGGAGCAGCTCACCCAGGCCAGGGCTCTGGGGTCGGCCCTCAGCCGCTCCCCGGACCCCGCCGCCGCCACAGCCTCCTCCGCCTCCTCCTCCTCCTCCTCCTGCTGCTTCTCCCAGGCCAGGGGCTCCTGGTCCTCTGGCAGCACGGGGCGGGGGGCTGAGTCTGCTGGCCCACCGAGGGAGACCCCGCAGGACCCCCTGACGGGAGGAGGACCGCTGCAGTCTCCGGAGGTACGGTAGACCCAGCAGGTCTCGGGAGGTACTGTAGACCCAGCAGGTCCCTGGAGGTACGGTAGACCCAGCAGGTCCCTGGAGGTACGGTAGACCCAGCAGGTCCCTGGAGGTACGGTAGGCCCTCAGTGGAGGGTTGATACAGTTCAAGGAGGCTGTGTTTAGCCCTGCCTGATCCTTGGTGTGGGAGTCACTTTGGATTGGCACGAAGGTCCTACAGAAATGGAAAGATACTAACATCTCCTGAAGGCCAGTCGAAGGGCCAGTGTTTGTAGTAACGCAGTTTAAAAGTAAGGCTAGCACTGTTATTTTTTCAGCAACGGGGTAATCTTACTAATTACTGTTTCCGCCGTTACAGCGCCATTACTGTTACTGCACGTTAAATGCGGTGCAGTACTATAAATTAATTGAATAAAAATAAGTATACGAACGTACCCCTGGCTCGCTAGTGAGGAGACCGTTCGAACAATAAGATAATTAATTATGATTGGCTAAGGCAGAGTCATGTTTCACGATCAGAGCCAATCGGAGCCAGTGTTTTTACACACACACACACACACACACACACACACACACACACACACACACACACACACACACACACACACACACACAGACACAGACACAGACACAGACACAGACACACGATGAAGCAGAAGAAATGGCGAGTCCGGAGCAATGCGATGAAAAGTTGTCCTTATCCAGGTGGAGATATAAGCACTCCCTCAAATTCGTTGAGGTCAAATGGAAGACTGTGCATGTACCCAACCCACCTGCCCTCCCCCCCTCCCGTCTCCTGCGCAGGCTGCGGGCTCGTGTGCGTCCAGCGGGGGCAGTGTGGAGCGGCGCCTCCTGGAGCTCAACAGGCAGAGTGCGGCGGCCAGGGGCCGACTGCTGGAGCTCATAGAGCAGCAGAAGCAAAGCGCCTCCCCCGTCTCCCCCTCCATCTCCCCCATCCCACCCTCTGCCTTCAGCCCCCTCTCAGAAGGTACCTCAGAACACACGTTGGATACCACATAGATATTTATCTGTTTTGACCTTTTAGTCTTTCTTGTTACTTCCTTAGTTTGATCATCCATTGGACTGCTGTAACCCCCCTATCCCAGGACCGCTTTGAAACTAGTTTTACACCAAACAGATTGAATGTTACACACAACCCAGTCTCACGGAAATACGTGACACTGTCACGTCATCTAAAATATTCATTCGTGATCTGGGACACGTCATTTCAATTTTTTTCGTGCCAAAAAGCACAAATTTCTTACAATATGCTTTTGGCCACATGTTTCTACTTTCACCTTTGATTCTGAGAAATTGTGACAATTCACGGATATATTTAATTCAGGTGCGCTGCTCTGTAGGCAAACCGCGACGGAAAAAGGGAAGCTGCTTCATCTTTTCTTTTTAAAATGAGTTTTGAAATTTGTGCTTTTCGCACCAAAAAAATCGAAATGACGTGTCCCAGATCACGAATGATTAGATTAAATGACGTGACGTGACAGTGTCACGTTTTTCCGTGAGACTGGGTTGTAATGCACAGTATGTAAGTCACAATATTGTAATTGACTTTGACCCCCAGGAGGAAGGACCCCAGAGTCGTCCATCTCACTGCCCGACCAGCAGAGGTCTCAGGGCCGCGCCGGGGGCCAGCTGTGAGTGGTGATTAAAGATCCCTCCGTTTAGTTTAAAGATCCCATGTCACGCTTTTTTAGAGTTAATTATTGAATTACTACTAGAATAGGGGTACACGCCTGTATGTTAGAAGTACCCCTTATTATTCTCACACTGTTCATTTCTGCAAAAATCAATTTCAGCGTGGCTTTCAAAATGTTTCTGTTTAGTACCATGATGCTTTAAGGCCCGCCTCCAGAGTAGCCCGGTCTTGCTGTGATTGGTCTGCACAGCAGACTTGTGATTGGCTGAACGCTTTTTGCGCGCGAGTCTGCAACCTCACACCCCCGAGAAGTAGTAAAGATTGCAGGTGTAGCAGGGAGGCGGGGCTTCTGCACCTCAGCACCGCCCACTGCCCATTCTGACGTCTTGACGTCACGCTGTTACGGAAGTCAAGTGTGAGCGCAGACGAGTTCTCGGTGGGCCGAATACTCCCCCTGGCCCGGACTTAGCACGTCTAGAGCAAAGGGAAAAAGTCAAAAAGAATGATATCACTGCGCTAAATAATGGCCCCACAGAGGGAGTGGTGTTATCTGAATATCCTCCATCAATACCAGCTGTGATGGTCGTAGGTACGAGTCCAGAGGGGCTGACCCAGCAGGGAGAAGGAGTGTGTTGATGCTGAGCCCCTCGCTCCCCGCGCGTTCCTGGACCACGTTCATCGTTGAGCGCCAATGTCTTGTGTGCTCATCTTTGTGGTGCCAAGTTGTCGTTAGTTGACCTCAGATGGGGGATGGTTATCTGGACACGGGTAAAGAATGATGCATGTATATACTGTATGTCCCATTTCCACCATCACGAGTATATAGACTGTATGTCCCTAAGGTGTCGCCCAGTCTATACTCATCTTATCAACACTCATCATAGCACGTAGTCAAGCGTGATGTAATTGGACTACTAGAATCAGTATCACAACACTTATTTTCAACCAATCAAGACTATCGCTTGAACAATGTTACACCCAGTATTCAATACCATCATTATACCTCCTACGTTGTGTGTGTGTCGTGTGTGTGTGTGTGTGTGTGTGTGTGTGTGTGTGTGTGTGTGATGTTGTGTGCTGACTGTGTGTGTGTTAGTGGTGTGTGTGTGTGTGTGTGTGTGTGACAGACTTGCAGCAGTGAGCCAGGACAGCAGCAGGCCCAAGGTACCAAAAGATACTAATGTTGAAACTAAAGGTTTGTTCTAAAATGTTGACTCCAGAGAGTGAGAGCAGGTCAGCTCCAGACACCGCGTTGTCCCCCCCTCAGCCTCATGGTCCTCGGAGTGGCCCTCCTCTCAGGCCGGCCGGCTGGGAGGAGGGCGACCCGGCTCTGTGTTGTGTTGCAGACTGACTCTCATAAGGACTGTGTTCCCCTCTCAGGAGGGGGGCTTGGAGAGGAGAGGCGTGTCTGGGTTGTGTTGCTCGTTGTTGTGTGCCTCTGGGTTGTGTTTCTCGGTGTTGTGTTGCAGACTGACCCTCATAAGGACTTTGTTCCCCTCTCAGGAGGGGGGCGTGGACGGCTGGTTCGCCTTGTCCTCTCACCTTCACTAGAGGAGGAGCCGTGATGTTGTCCAGGGACTTCTCTGGGTGTATTAAGTGCTATATGCTGTGATTCCTCATCCATCGCTCTATGCAGTTTCTCTCTATTTTAAAACCAATAAATATATAAGAGGTTTTTTTCAAAAGCTAAATGTGTGTTGGGTTTTTATTGAGCTTCCCGTTTACTGGTGTTAGTCAGTCTAAAGTCCTGTTGGTGAAAAAAAGGTTTGCTTTGAGCTTTAACAGCAATAATCGACTTAGTTGCAAATTGTAGTAAGTCATGAAAAGGAGACCTGCGGTGTTTCCATGCGTTACTGAACATCATCCGTCATCGTTAACACTGTTGTTCCTCCTGCTGTCCATCACCTGGTGTGTGTGTGTGTGAGTGTGTGTCGCCATTGTCGATCAACACTGAAATCCTGCTGCGTGCTATTGAGCGCTTAGTGAGGAGGACCACCTCTTTGTGGGGTTATCACTCCTGATTTGGATCGAGTGGGAACGGGATGCTAGAAAATGTGTTTTCTGTTAACATGGGACCCTTGTTACTGACCCAACACTTGTATATCAGGGATATGGATTATAGAACTATTTAAAACTTATTTAACCAATAATATCGCTTACAGTACATTCAACCATTTTCCTCCACGTGTGTGGGTGTGGGTGTGGGTGCGCGCGCGCGGGGCAGCACCCCCCCTCTGGTCGTGTCGTTGTAGCGTCCCTGTATTTAGTAAGAATCCATGTCCGGTGCTGTCTGAACTTGGTTGAGCTCGGGTCCCGGGAGTGGTATCCGTGTCTTGAGTCGAGGTATTCCAACAACATCAAGCTCCAAACGCCACCTGGTCAGACTGTGTTTAGCTCTGTCTTTTGTTTTTCTTTTGCAGGTGTGGCTTTTCAGGGTAGATATAGGCTAATTCTTGAGTTTCCGTGGAAGAAAGGCATAGCCGAAAACTGCATTCATGTGTGTAACCCTTAAGATAGATAGATAGATACTTTATTTATCCCGAGGGAAATTCACATTCACAATAACAGTCACATGCCCTTAGCAGCATCAGAGTGTCTGTTTCTTATGAAGGCCACAGCGTCCAGAGCTGCCTCAGTTCTGCCATGAAGGGGTTTCTCATCTGGACACGAGAGACGATCTGAAGCGTTTGTTTTTCATCGGCGCTCCTCCTATAAATATTATCAACACATCCACCAGGGGGCAGCATTGAGTCGTTAAAAAAACCACGTTGCATAAGGGAGACATAACCAGAGGTCTAAACTGAGGGAGGTAGACCTAACTTAGATGGTCATGTACTTGGAGACACTGCTGGGTCTTATCAAAGAAGAAGGCCTTATTGATAAAGCAAAACGGACGGAATTGATGTTCACAATCACAAAGTAATGTATCTGGGCTGAGAACTAGTCTGTGTGTCTCAGTATAAAGCCGTGTTTAAACTGCCTTCTGTGTCTCAGTATAAAGACGTGTTTAAACTGCCTTGCGTGTCATAATTCCAGAGCTGCCAAAGGGTCTTCCTGTGTTCCTACATCATCGTGGTTCGGATTGTTGAACTCATGTCTTTCTAGTTGTGTCCAAACCTGTAATCATTCTGGTGTGCTCTTTAGTGAGTCTTCCGTTGGAGACAGTAATGTACCTCAGGTGTAAGATGAAGACTAGATGAGCAAAGGACCGTAGTATACAGCTATAATATTCAATTCAATTGTATTTGCATAGCCCTTGATCACTGTACAGTCTCAGAGGGCTTAACAGGCCATGTGTTCATGACCCCCCCTGACCCTCGCTCGCAAGAGGGCAAGAAAAAAACTCCCTTTATTTGCAAAGAAGATATCTTGAGGAGGAACGACAGAGTGGGGGACCCCTCCTTCCAGGGAGGATCCGGGGTGCAATGGGTGCCATAATGGTCATACTGGCAAAACATATTCAATCGGTGGTGGGGTGCTGGCTGGTTAACCTTATGTAGAGTCCAGGCGACACACCGTTAGAACTGACAGAATAATGAATTACGAGGGAAAAGTGCATACTGGAAATGTACACTGGTGCTCATTTAGTGACAGCACAAACACACATCGATATCCTTTGTATAGAGGACACGGCGAGTGTGGGGGGTGATGACTGGTGGCTGTGTTGAGCTGTCTTGACCGCC
This sequence comes from Melanogrammus aeglefinus, assembly GCA_900291075.1. Taxonomy (NCBI): domain Eukaryota; kingdom Metazoa; phylum Chordata; class Actinopteri; order Gadiformes; family Gadidae; genus Melanogrammus; species Melanogrammus aeglefinus. The sequence goes on along the minus strand of OLKM01003804.1, from coordinate 18,666 downwards.
TCCTCGGTCTGAACGTCCTCTGGCTTGGATAAGCGCTCACTAAACGACCAACTGGTTCTAAGTAGAGTCCAAACCCGGGGCCCCTTAGCAACCTGTCGTCAACGCCCTGAATCAGTCGGTCAGCTGACCCCCCCCTCCGGAGACCATGTGACCCCTGAGGGGGGAGGTGGAGCGGCACTCTGAGGGCCCTCCTCAGGTGGTGTTTGCTTTGGTCCTCGGAGGAGGCGGGGTCTCTGTGGGTGGAGGAGAGCACTTGACTGGAGTGTGTGAGGGGGGGAGGTGGTGGGGGGGGGGGGGACAATGGCCAGCAGGGGCATCAGGAGGAGTAAATATTGCAGATAATAACGGGCCGGAGGTAGAAAGGGGCCGGGGACAGCGGCGCTAAACGTGGGGTCAGGGGTCGTCACGGAGGAGCACGGAGAGGGGGAGGGGCCTATTGTCCCCTGGCCGGGCTGAGTGGCAGAGGGGGTGAATGGGGATTAACCCACCCCTCACCCCACCTCCCCCACCCCTCACCCACTCCCTCACCCCTCTCCCCAGCCCTCCCCACCCTCACACCCACCTTCCCCCCCCCCTCACCCCACCTCCCCCACCCCTCACCCCACCTCCGCCACCCCTCACCCACCCTCCCCACCCCTCACCCCACCTCTCCCCCCTCCCCCAACTCCCCCCACCTCCCACCTCTCACCCCAACTCCTCCCACCCTCCCCCAACTCCCTCCACCTCCCCAGCCTCACCCACCTCCCCCACCCCTCACCCCACCTCCCCCACCCCACCTCCCCATCTCCCCAACCTCTCACCCCACCTCCCCTCGCCCCACCAGCCCTCACCCCACCTCACCCCAACCCCCTCCCCCATCTCCCGCCACCTCTCACCACCACCTCCCCCGCGCTCCACCAGCCCTCACCCCACTCCCCACCTCCACTCACCCCTCACCCCACCTCTCACCCCACCTCGCTTGCAGTGAAGATAGGGCCATGCAGTACATGGTCTCAGACGAGAGAGAAAGAGAGAGAGAGAGAGAAGAGAGAGAGAGAGAGAGGAGAGAGAGAAGAGAGAGAGAGAGAGAGAGAGAGAGGAGAGAGTGTGAGAGAATGCATGTGTAGTGTGAGTGTGTGTGTGTTGTGTGTGTGTGTGTGTGTGTGTGTGTGTGTGTGTGTGTGTGT
>OLKM01003804.1:5000-12500 GCA_900291075.1 Melanogrammus aeglefinus | reverse complement strand
ACCTGGAGGAGGGCGTATTATGTTGAAAGACCCGAAACGTCTGATGATTCCAGGCACATCACTGACAATGTGTCCAGAGGCATCAGTAGATGTATCTACACAGCAATATTACTTTGGGATTTAGCAAACTGATCAATATAGTACCTTTTTTTGGAAGCTCTAAGGAGGTGATGGTATTTGTTTTTGTATTAATTATAAGTTGCTAAATTTAAGGAAGTTGGTGATGAAATATATTTGATATAGTTCTTGATAATTGAGGACTTTTTCAGGCCAGAAAAAAACCAAGGATTATTCAATCCTTTCCTAGTGTCAGCAGACACCAGGCCAACGTTTTGTAAAGGCAGAGTTAAATAGTTCATTAAACGTTTGATAAGCTGAGTTTGCATTACTCTCCATGTAAACCCTTTCAAAGGAAACCTTCGCCAACATAGCTTTAAATTTAGATTTATTTTTTTTATTGAAATTTCTGTGATTGAAGATTTGTCATTTACCGGGAGACCGTCTAAAACAAAAAAAATGTTGGTTTACTAATAGTAGGAAAAAAGTAACTTGCATACAATTGGTTCTGACAGTAACATGCTAGTTGTAGCAACATTTTATCAACATCGACAAATAGAAGATGGCAAGAGAAATAAAAGAAAAACAAAAAAGGAAAAAACAAGGGAAAAAAAAAAAATGAAAATAAATAAATAAAAAACCTGCCTGGAAAGTACCTTCTTATTTTTATATCCTGAGGTTGTAATTATCTATTAGTTACTGTTCCATTTCCAATGTTTTCATTTTGAGTCCTGTAAAGTGTCCACTTTTCCTATTTACAGTCGAGTTGTACTTCTTGAAGTCTCAGTTTCTCCACTACAGTTATCTCTTCAACAATAATAATGCATCCCTGCTGGTGGTGTTTCTTTACACCAATGTCTGGTGACAGCTTTCTTGCTCGCTACTAGCAGTATTTTGATTTAATATACATCACTCGCAATAATATTCTCTTTTTTGAAATTTACATACAGTAGATAGAGCACCAAACTACTTTTAAGGACCTCAAATCCTAGTATTTACTTTAACACCTCATAAACTATTTCCCAAAATACAGGTATTTTCTGACAATTCCAAAAAAACATGTGAATGGTCAACATCATAAGACCCACATTTCTGACGTTTGTGAAGCTGCGTTGGTGTTATAATGAAACAAATCAGATTCTTCCCTCCAAGGTGGTGAACTGGTGGATGGGTGATGTGCCCTCCACATATCATGTCAATCTTCTTCTTTATACGTGGCCAAAATTATTCTTACGTTACTTTCTTGATATGCTTTTATTATGATTTGGAAGACACCGTTCACCTCCTTGGAAGAATCATGAGCTCCCAGTTTGTATTTTCTTCTCATATTTTCAAAACTCTCCAGCCTCCCTTCTGTCACCAAAACACACCACGATGTTATTCCCTTTGTTAAGCAATGTTCGAATCCTTCATCATACATTGCAGGAAATGCTTCTTCCTTAAATTCATTTGTAAGCCATGTTTCAGTTAGGACAATTACAGAAAACTCTTGATTTAGAGATGATAAATAGTGTACCAATTGATCATAATTACAAGGAAGACTGCGAACATTTAAGTGCAATACTGAGAAGAGCTTACATTCAGCTGGAGGTGCTTCAATAAGATGGTTAAAACGGATTTCATTGTAATATTCACATGAATATGGCAAGTTATTCGAAGGAAAGTTACTATCATGGTCAAAATCTAAATAATAATGTTTTTTTTTCATTTCATTTGTTCAGTTCAAATGGATTGAATAATATACTATCATTAATTGATGGACTATGGTTAATGTTAAGACTGTCAGACATAAGTACCATAATTCTTCTTTGTTTTTTTTTCGCTACATTAAAATAAATTTGCTTGGGTTAATTCAAATTTTCAGTGTTTGTGATAAAACGACGAGTGATCAGCTTATCGTATCTCAGATACAGAGTGTCCCCTCTTTGTTTGCCCTGTTTCATTGCAGGAATCAGTTATTTTCGTTTGTTTCAGTTGTACGGACTCAGAGTAGTCTTCATTAACAAAGATGTTTGTACCTTTGAGGAGCTTAACCTTCTCCAGTACATAAAGCTTGTCCTTGTTTCTGAGAAACTTTACAACTATCGGCCTCCTTGGCCATGTGGCTTCCCAGAGTGGTGAGCACGCTCAGTCTCCATTTGCTCGTGGTGTGTGGTTTTTTCCTCAGTGTTTGCCCATTTCTCATGCTCAGATTCTGCAATTCCTTCACAGATCAAATTGTTGGGACGAGAATGATTCTCTATATAATCAGCTTTTCCGTTCATGTTGTTTTGGTTTAAGCTGGCTGTATTAATGTCACTGAGTAGCTCCCTCCAATGTTTAGATAAGTGTCAGATAGTGATTTTAACTCATTCACATCCTTCTAGGTGCGTCTTAGACTGGATTTGAGGTCACACACCTCCTTAGAGACGTTGTCTAGTCTTTTATTGAAGGAGACGATGAGCATTTGCACAAAGCCTTTGAATGTACTCTCCTGTTGTTGAAGTAAGTCCTTATAAAAGGACTTCTGTTGTTCAAGGATATCACGTACCTGTGCAGAGGTGATGATATCCTCATCACTTCACCTCTTCAGGGTCATGATACAGGAAAGGGAGCTGCTGCTGAAAGCCTGGGCCTCAACAGCCTGGGCCTATCCTGGCCTGGTGGAGATGGTGGAGCCTGGGCTTTTGGAACCGCGCAGACGGTGTCTGGTCCGATTCAACTTGCAAAGTCTGAGCGCGTGGGTGTCTGAGGAATAGAGCCTCTGATTGGTGCTGTAGACATTAGGGGCCCTGTTTTAACGGTCTGAAACGCAAGTGGGAAGCGCCAAGCGCGAGTACCTTTGTGGGCGGTTCTATGGCGATGTCGTTAGTTTACCGGCGCAAAAATTACTCTTGCGCCCGCTGTAAATCTAAAAAGGGTTGGTCTGAAGTAGCCTAATTACCCGTAGGTGTGGTTTGGGCGTAACGTGCAATAAACCAATGAGAGTGCCAGCTCCCAAGAGCCATGAGCGCATTTTAATCTGACGAGTTGATATTTTGGCAGCGCGTCTGCAGTGTCCGATGAGAAAGATGCATGACCACATGAATTTCAAACTTCAAATGGCTCAGTTTATGGCCCAATAATCAGTATTGTATGCATTATTGCTATCGACTTGTGTTCCTAATATGCATGTGTCCCCCCGTTAATATACATTGCCATGGACTGTATTATGCGTTACGTGTTTATTTGCGTGGTTTGAAACAGATGGACGCACACACGCACATCCGCATTCATTCATTCTTTTTAACACTCACTCACGGTAAAACAATGTTTTCTCATGATCAAATACTCATCAATCCTAAAAATTATGGGCATGTACACAATGTCTGTGTCAAGAAAATATGTGTTTGGTGTACGGTGTTTGCAGATGCATTGATTTAAAAGTACAACTTATTACCACTGTATCAGCTGTTCTTTCCCGAATAATTTCCCAAGAATGTGTGGCTAGATGAGAGAAGCAAAGTGTATCCGCGAGGTGCACAAGCAACATTATGCATGTGCCCTTAAAATAGCATCTGAACAACGCGCCACTGACTTTAAACCAGGTATTTCCTGGTTTGTGGCGCAAGTGGTTTCTGAAACTGCAAAATAGCACCAGGGAACGTCTGCGCCAGAACACGCCTCCTCCTCTCGCCAAACCGCCCCTTGGGGCGCAAGATCATTCCCTAATTTACCGACGTGTGGCGCAGGAGGGAAAAGAACGCTCTGCGCCAGTGACACATGCAACGGTGAGAAAGTCAATTGCACCGGATGCAGGATAGGGCCCTAGAGACACTCTGGGTCCAGCCTGCCTTGGACACGCTGCCAGTACTCAGCCAGCATTCTCCCCATCGGCCGCGGAGCGCCCGCACCTGTGGCACATGCTACCCCTAGGACTGCATTCCACAGCATTCAGCTCTCCGAGCTCACACACACACACACACACACACACACACACACACACACACACACACACACACACACACACACACACACACACACACACACACACACACACACACACACACACACACACACACACACACACACACACATTTTCCTCTCTGACCTCCCCCAGATCTCCTTTTCTCTCTCTCCTCCTCTCTCTCTCTCTCTCTCTCTCTCTCTCTCTCTCTCTCTCTCTCTCTCTCTCTCTCTCTCTCTCTCTCTCTCTCTCTCTCTCTCTCTCTCTCTCCTCTCTCTCTCTCCTCTCTCTCTCTCTCACCCCCCCCCTCTCTCTCTCTCTCTCACTCTCCTCCCTCTCTCTCTCTCTCGCTGTGTCCCTCCCCCTCCTCTCTCTCGCTGTGTCCCTCCCCCCTCTCTCTCACACATTAATTGATTAAGGGCCGTTTTCATAAATCAATTTGGGACGCACATCAGTCAGTCCTGAATAGATGACCCCCCCCCCCCCTCCCCGAGCGGTGGTATTAATCTACCTCAGCAAAACCCTCATTTACAGACACACACACACACACACACACAGACCCTCCAACTCTCACTCACACACACACACACACACACACACACACACACACACACACACACACACACACACACACACACACACACACACACACACACACACACACACACACACACACACACACACAGACCCTCCAGCTCTCACTCACACACACACACACACACGACACACACACACAGCACCTCACACACACTCACACACACACACACACACACACACACAGCACACACCCACAGCACACACACACACAATACACACACACGCACCACCCCACTCCGCACACACCACACAGACCCCACTGCACCATCACACACACACACACACACACACACACACACACACACACACACACACACACACACACACACACACACACACACACACACACACACACACACACACACACACACACACGCACACACCCTGTAACTCTCACTTACACCCAAACACACACACACACACACACACACACAGACACCATGCTGTTTTAATTTAAACACACACAAACACAAATTCCTATACACACACGCACACATATCCCCTCCTTTAACACTGTTTTACAATTCAATGATGAAGACATATAAGTAGTCCCTGGCACACGCACACCTTACAACTACAGATCTGAAACAAGCATACTATTGTTGGTGTGTGTGTGTGTTTTTGTGTGTGTGAATGTGTGTGTGTGTGTGTGTGTGTGTGTTTTTGAGTGTGTGTGTTTGTGTGTAAATGTGTGTGTGTGTGTGTGTGTTTTTGTGTGTAAATGTGTGTGTGTGTGTGTGTGTGTGTGTGTGTGTGTGTGTGTGTGTGTGTGTGTGTGTGTGTGTGTGTGTGTGTGTTTTTGAGTGTGTGTGTGTTTGTGTGTGTCTGATATTACTATCTCATCTTACTACTATATAATAACAGGCCTGTTGGACAAGTTACCACACACTTGGTCAAGTGCGCATGTGCCAAGCATCCCGCAGCTCACACACACACACACACACATACACAGCACACACACACACACACATACACAGCACGCGCGCACGCACACACCATAGGCATGCACACACACACATCACACGCACACGCATGCACACACACGCACGCACACACACACATGCATGCGCAGACACACACCGCACACACGCCCGTGCGAACGCAGACGTTGCAAGACAACGGCAAGACTGAGATAACAGCCCCGCCGTCGACACACACTCCCCCAGCTGAGACGCTATGTCTATAGACTACACTTTAGTTACTTTTAAATATGACTCAATTCCTGGAGCATCCCGCAATGTCTTCCGATATTGATATCCCCCCTTCCGACTGTTTTTTTTTTCTCAACGACATCGATGTCCACAGATAAAGCATGAATCACCGTCAAGTGAGTGTCACCCTCGGTCTCCTGATACAAATGCGGCAAAAATGCCCAAGACTTGTGTGAAAAAGACTTATAAGTAGAAAATGATTATGCTTGCTTCATACCGTAAGGAGAAAATGATTATTATTGAACTTTATTGACCGGGGTTTCCACATTATGGCCACGGGTTTAACCACAACTAGTGGTTGAGCGTGCGCAATGCGCCCGCGGAGACTCGAGTACAAGTATTAGGGAAACACGAGAATGAGAAAGGAGGGAGAAGACCCAGCCTGATATAACAGAGTTCCTATCTTTAAGAGCCTTCACAAACTCCAGTCCCCCCCTCTCCGCGGCCCCCGGCGGCCCCCCAGAGGGCAGCAGTCAGAGGGGGGCACCGTGGTGGATCTGCTGATTCCTCATTCCTCCCACTCAAATCTCTCCTGGCTTTCATAAAGTCCCACACACTCTGTCTCTTTCCCAGTCCCTCCTAATCTCTCCCTCTCCTCTGTCAAATAAAAAACAAAAAATGTTTTGATATGAGCGTAACCATGGCGCCAACCCCGCTCTCGCAGCGGGGTCTGTGCCAAGCGGTGCTGCAGTGCATGCTGGGAACTGGTGCCGGCTGCAACAGCTGCAAGTGATATGTAGGACTTTCCACTCTTCCCTTACCCGCCTTTTGCCCCAATTTTCTCTGCCTTTTCCTCCACCTTGATCTTTTGTTCTTTTCTTTTTCTAAACCTCTCCCCCCCCCGCCTCTCTCTGTACGCTGGAAGCCCCCTGCACCCCCCCCCCCCCCCCCCTCAATGCCCCCTCCTATCATCTCAACCCCTCTGCTGGTCTCAGTGTGCAGGGAAAGCGGACACTTAAACACAGATTGTGTTAATGAGGGGTTTGGGCGGGGGGGTGGGGGGGGGGGGGGGGGGGTTAGGGTCCCGGTCAAGCTCAGGGTCAGCCCCCCTCAGTACCCCCGCCCTCTGCTGCCAGCCCTCAACTGCCGCCGGCTGTATGTGCGTAAGTATTTTTTTTATGTGTGTTTGCCTTGAAATGCCTGTGCTTGTCTTGTGGGTGAGAATGTGTGTGTTGTGTGTGTGCGTATGAGTTTGTGTGTGTTTTGAAGTTCTTGTGGTTGTCGTGTGTTTAAGTGTGTTTGTGTTTGTGTGTTTGACATGTGTGTGTGTGGGGGGGGGGAGGTATATGTGTGTGTGTGTGTGTGTGTGTGTGTGTGTGTGTGTGTGTGTGTGTGTGTGTATGTGTGTGTGTGTGTGTGTATGTGTGTGTGTGTGTGTGTGTGTGTGTGTGTGTGTGTGAGTGTGGTGTGTGTGTGTGAGTGAGTGTGTGTCGTTGTGTGTATGTGTCTGTGTGTGTGTGTGATTGTGTGTGACTATATATATGTGTGACTATATATGTGTGTGTGTGTGTGTGTCTTTGTGTGTGTGTGTTGGAGAGCAGAGAGACGGGGCAAGGAGACACATCTGTTTCTGATCTCCGAGAAAGCTTCGCTCTCGGAGGCCTGGAGGTGCTGGCGAGTCTGCAGAGGGGAGGGAGGGAGGAGGGAGGGAGAGGAGGGAGGAGGGAGGGGAGGGAGGAGGGAGGGAGGGAGGGAGGAGGAAAGGGGGGG
>OLKM01003803.1:0-29663 GCA_900291075.1 Melanogrammus aeglefinus | reverse complement strand
ACACACACACACACACACACACACACACACACACACATATACACACTGGTACACAGACACACACACACAGGCAAACACTGATACACACACACACACACACACACACACACACACACACACACAGTTTGGAAGTGCACAACCATACAGAGATAATCCACCATACATAAGAAGGCACATGCACGGTTGACACTCATAAAAGCTTACACACGTAAAAACACACATACACACACACACACGCACGCGCACACACACACACGCACACACACACAGATATGCATGCAGGGTGATACCATGTCCGCCCTCCTTTTCAATCAGTGCTTTTATCTCTGTTCCCCTCGCTGCCTTTCTGTCAATTTATTTCTCACTTTTATGCCATCCCTCTTTCGCACTCAATAAAAGCCCTGCGCTGTGCGCGGCGCTGCGCGGGAGTGTTCTTTGGCATCGGCCTTCTACCTCTCCATTACCCCCCGCCCTCCGCCTCCACTGCCACCTCCGCCACCTCCGCCGTCACCTCCGTCACCACGCTACCCAGTTGGGCCGGTCCGTGTTGAGCTTTCCGTTTGAACTGTACCGCTCATCGCGCAAGTTTGTCAACTTCTGTCACGCAATCGTTTTTTAATGATTTTTTTTTATGTGTCATAAACAGAAGCCTATTTTATTTCCTCCTTCCTTCATTCTCGTTTTTTTTTTTTTAAATCTTTTTTTTTATCTTTTTTTGCTCCGTAGAAGTACGACAAGGCTGCTTAGTGGCGATGATTTATCCACCGTCGGTGCCAGGGAAACTAAATCTCCCCCCTATTGCCCTTGGCCCCCCCAACACGGAGTGCGCAGGGTTTAATTTCAGCTCTGGAAGACGGTTGTGTCGTGGTGATAACACACAGGCCTGTTTGCTCATGATTGGACTAATGAATAGGCGCATGATCCACCACTGTCTTTCAGCCCGTCTCCATGGAGGGAAACAACAGCAAGGGCAAGACGTGGAATATAAGAGTATTAGAGAGACGAGGGAGAGGGAGGGAGGGAGGGAGAGAGAGAGAGAGAGAGGGAAGGAGGGAGAGAGAGAGGGGGAGAGTAGGGAGAGAGAGAGAGGAGAGAGAGAGAGAGAGAGAGAGAGGAGAGGAGAGAGAGAGAGAGAGAGAGAGAGAGAGAGAGAGAGAGAGAGAGAGAGAGAGAGAGAGAGAGAGAGAGTGAGAGAAGGAGCAATACAGAGGGAAGAAGAGAGCAATTTCAAAACAAAAGCCCTTGCTTTTTTCCAGCCTGACTACTATTTTATCAAAACAAAAGCCCTTGCTTTTTTCCAGCCTGACTACTATTTTATCAACAACAAGTATCGGGTTATAAAGAACTTTTGACTTGAAACACATGTATATCCACCTCAATGAGTTTGTTTATCCGTGGCAGCATCTGCAGTACATAATTGGTTTGAAAGAAAAAACTACCCATTTGGCTGCCTGAGAACATGGTTCATGATTTCCTCTCATGAGCCTCCCATTGCTAGTTGCCATTGTGATAATGTGCTTTGCATGCTCTCTCTCTATTTCCCTTCACCTCTTTCTCACTCTTCATCTCTCTCTCTCTCTCTCTCTCTCTCTCTCTCTCTCTCTCTCTCTCTCTCTCTCTCTCTCTCTCTTCTCTCTCTCTCTCCTCTCTCTCTCTCTCTCTCTCTCTCTCTCTCTCTCTCTCTCTCTCTCTCTCTCTCTCTCTCTCTCTCTCTCTCTCTCTCTCTCACTTTTCACCTTTATGTCTCCACCTCTCTTTCTATCTCGCTCTCTCTCTGCGGATGATGCACTGAGACTTTGGACAATGTTAACAACCACTGATAGCCATCCCGCTGTGTAATTGGTGACTTAGCTGTGACTAATTGATGGCAGCAATAGTGTGTTTACCACACATGCATTAGACAGCCATACAATTGCCCTGATTGAGGGAAGCAAAACAGTAGTGTCTCAGGATGCATCTTGATAGAGTCCTCGACTGGATGAGCATGAATGGGAGTGGCATGTATACATCTGTGCCTTGATGTAAATGAGCATGCCTTTTGATGCATAATTTAAGTGACAGAAATTGACGTGTATATTTTCCTCATGGAGTTGCTTTATTTTTTGGGGATCATCTGTCCCAGGAGCTCATCATGCTCAGAATTTAGCTCTTAAAAATAAGCAATTCAAGTGAAGCGATTGAGTCACAATGTAAAGAGAGCAGCCATGGTGCATCTATTGCAATTATTGCAATATAGTGTTTTGTTTGCTACTATTTTAAACCCAATTTCAAAAGCCAACGTTTCTAAGTGTTTTATGATGCCAACTGTTACATTTTTCAATGTTTGGGAAAATACAACCTCTCAGTGATAGATGGTAGTCATAAATGTGTCCCGATCCTGGAAGATTAGTGGCAAAATGTAAGAGCTTGTAGCCTTGATGTAAGAAATTGTAGAATACAAAGTGAGAACAAAATTCTGTACCAAATATGCATGTGAGGCGAATTGAAAGTCACAGAAATAAACAAAACACATCTGAACTTTCAGAACAGAATAGAAAATATTCACACAGCTGTGGTCTTCTCAAAAATGTGTACATTGATATTTACAGAAACACATTGACTGTAATAAGAAATATTAACGTTTAGAATATAAGAATGTTTCACATTGATTATGAGTTCATGAGTTTTGTGTAAGGTATAATTTACACAAAACCAGATTTGGTGGTGCACTGCAGTCATTTTCTAATTTAAAGATAAATGATTAAGCCGGCCTTTAGTCCAAACCCCAGTGTACTCGTTGCCATAACGACGTAACGTGCTGGCAGCTGAGCTGCGATAAATGGTTTTGTTTTAGAGTAATTAACTAGCTTCCACTGGCAGGGGAAAAGACACATTCTAAAGCCAGATATTTACTTGCTTTTTAACCAGGCATTTGCGTAGACAACTGACTGTGAATGGTTCATATACTTGCCTATATACCGTATTACTGGAGGATTCCTGGAAGGCCCACCAGAGGTCAAGAACCGTATGGAACTTCGGGATTTGCAGGATGTACCTAAACATAAGCAAGGCGACATTGGATGAGGTTGCTATCATGTTAATTCTGAAATTAGAGAGAAACAGCAACAGCAGCGGACTCTTTCCACGATTGTTCTCGCTGCTGACATGCCTTCTGACCCCTGACCCCTTCGAGTGATCTGATTGGCTAAGAAAACAAAATATTTTTTGAGCGATCTGATTCTGATTCTTGCGATCTGAATGGCAAAAAAAACAAAACTAAATAAATAAATTATTGTTAATTTAAAAAGGTAACTCTTTCCCAGCAGTAAACAGGGACAGGACCTCAAATAAAGTTTCTAACTGGAAAATGGTAGATGCTGGGGTGAACTCTGTGAACTCTTGGTTGAACTCTGAACTGTTTACCCCAGGTAGGCCTATTATAAGAAAGGAGACTTCAAACACTCGAAAGACCACGCTGGGTTTTTGCTCAATTCTCATGATCTGGACAGCACCTTGCATATAGTATTTCAGACAAGAACTGGAGGGAGCTTTGCTGAACTTGTTAACCCCACCAGGGGAAAAGGGAGGGAAGGAATCCTTCCACAATAAAGTGATAAAACCTCAATGTCAGCCAAAGTAATCCGGGGGATGAGACGGGCAGCGTAGAGGAGTCCTACTGCCCGATATATGTGAACGTCCAAACAAACCCGATGAGAAAATCCCGGAGGCCACACCGTCCTATGAAAACCCTGAGAGAATGCCAGAGGCAGACCCGAACATAGATAAATGCTTCCACTGCTGGTTGAGAAAATCTCAAACAATGGCAGCGCGGCTTATACAGCAAAACCTACGGCTACGCAATAGGTAGCGTATAAACCGATGGCTGACGTCTCGCACGCGACATCGTTGTTTTTTTACAGTCTGATAAGTCGCGTGCTTCTCATTGTGTATTCCAGTGCTGCAGATTCAGGGAGGGAAGGGGGAAGGGGGGGTGGTCCATAGCAGCATGTTAGCATGTTTGCGAGCAGCAGCAGCAGCAGCTGGAGCTGTGAGGCAGTAAATGATTCATATTGAACCGGCAGTCACGTTCACCCTCCTGGTGCTCTTAAAAGCAGCAGCTGGCGAGTGTCCCCTTGCTCAAGGTCCGGGCTCCCAGTGCTGCTATAACACCTCCGGTAAGCCAGCGTTATTATTATTTTTATTTATTTTCACCCCACCTTCCCTGGTCCTTGATAATGCTGCTTACATTATGTTCTGGGAAGTTTTTTTTCATTCACTGTGTGGCATCGGAGGGCCATTAGTCAGGGCTCGGTGGAGCACCTAGCCAGCTTCTGGTAATCTGGGCAGGGACTTTGCTGCCCCAGCCCGGCTCGCTCTTAGGGAGTATGTCACCCCAAACATAGCATGGAAATGAACACTGGCCTTGTTTTACACATACCTCACTCACCCAGTTGGTTCCCCTTTTCTTTCCTCCCTTCTTATCCTTCCAACTGGGGTTAATAGTGTCATCTTCTGGCTAATCTCTCTCTCCCTCTCCCCCCTCTCTCCCCTCCCCCTCTCTCTCCTCTCTCCCTCTCTCTCTCTCTCTCTCTCTCTCTCTCTCCTCTATCTCTCTTCTCTCTCTCTCTCTCTCTCTCTCTTCTCTCTCTCTCTCTCTCTCTCTCTCTCTCTCTCTCTCTCTCTCTCTCTCTCTTGTCTCTTTCTCCTATCTCCTTTGCTTTCCGTGCTCGTATATTTCACCCCCGGTCCATTCCGCAGATGAAGTGGCGGGATAAGGTCGTCACATCTGTAAAGGCTCTCTCTCATTGGGGGCTTAATGAATACCATTAATCCAATCAGAGCGCTCGTTGGGACGGCCGTGGCCTTTGTCTTGTCGTGATGAAGCAGCGCGATCCACGACCACTAGCGGCCGAAGTGAAATAATAACTCCCCTCGGCCTCATGATGATAGTGGCGGCGCTGGCGGCTGGACGTCTTTCCTCGTGCCCAATCCTGATAGCACCGCCGCAGTGCACCGTGGGAAAGGAGAACGGACAAATACCTCACGCTTTAGTGGAGCAGTGGAAGCAGTAATTGCCACGATTTTTACATCAGCTTCCCTTTTTTTTTCTCCCTTCAGTGTCGTGAGGGATTGCTCTGGTTGTGAATTGTTCATTTTGACGCTGTTATTACTTGTGATGTTTGTCAGTTATTTTTCTGTCACCGGGTGCACATTTGAGGGTCATTGGCAGCCGATTCGATGTAATTGCAGGTTGCGCATTGATGTTTCTGCCTACGCCTGGTGATTAAAAATAGAGTGCATGGAAGGTCCTTGGCCCAATAGATTTAAATAATTAATACAGAGCCCAGTCTCTCCCCTTCATTCACTTTTTATGAGCCCCCAGTGGGCAGTCCAACACAGCTTTCGCTGTTTATACCACCATCTCCCTGATGCCTCTTTATCCTCTTCTTTTGTCATTTCCTGTTAGCAGCGCATGGATTCTAACCTTTGTTTTCTTTTACCCGTCTGTTTTTTTTAATGTATTCTTCAACACCATTATCAGGATTCAATTGTCTCCCGAAATTACCATTGTCTTGGTAAACAGTGGCCTCAACCATGATCCATAGTGCAGTTTATTAAAGTACCCGCGCGTGACTTTTCAGATAAAACCAAGGACAAATTCCCTGGCAGTGAAGAGGGCTGCCAACAAACAAGCCATCACACAGCCTTACCACCAGCCATGGGAGATCGGGAGGGGGGAAGGCTATTGTACAATCCCCAAGCGGGAGAGAAGGCTGGCCGGCTGTGTGCTTAGGCTACTCCAGGCCTGAAAATGATGCACTATTCTCATTTCTGCTCTAATGCTATTAAAAGTTCTTGGGGCCTGGAGACCATCATGAAGGGGGGGTTTATTTCAAGCGCCTGGCATAAAATAAATCAATCCTTTATCAAAGTCTGCAGCCCTAAATGAACTATGTAATCAAATTGAACAGTGTTCTCGAGCGCAAGTATCCCGCCACTATTTTATTCAATTTAGCCATGAGCTGAGGGAGATGGCTGGAATGGAAGTCTTGGTCTATAAGTCATGGCTGTTATCTACAACCGTAATAGGAAATTAATAAGAAAAAACAATAATACAAATGATGAGTTCTCCTGGATTCGCCAGAGGAATTATTCATCTTTGCAGATGCTTTCTCTTCATTACCCTCTCAATATGCAAAATAATGATGATCACAAATGCATTAGAACAGTCATAGCTCATTGCTCAGATAGTCTGGGTGATGTGGAGGAGTATTCACGAAGGCCTTTGTGCATTTCCAACACAGAGTGGTTTGATTCAGACTCATATTAAATAAATAATCTATAGCATTTCTAGCCTTAAGTCTGTGTACTGTTTGTATAAAATAATAACACTTATTTTGAAGCTGATGACATTTAGAGATTTCGATTTTACTGTCACAAATTTTTGTTACACAAATTCTGAAAACAATCATTTCCCTCCTAAGCTCTCTATCTTTCCCTCTCTCTCTCTCTCTCTCTCCCTCTCTCTCTCTCTCTCTCTCTCTCGCTCTCGCTCTCTCCCTCTCCTCGCTCTCTCCTCTCTCCCTCCCTCTACTCTCTCTCTCTTCTCTCTCTCTCTCTCTCTCTCTCTCTCTCTCTCTCTCTCTCTCTCTCTCGCTCTCGCTCTCACTCTCGCTCTCTCTCGCTCTCGCTCTCTCTCTCTCTAGGGCTAGTACGTCTGTCCGACGCCTTTGATTGGACAAGGACTTTTGCCGGCGCCGTGTGCATCTATTCATCCGGTCCCCACTGAATAGCGCCCGTCAAGCGATAGAGCAGATGAAGTGTTTTTGCTGTTACGGTCAATGAAGAAAATGACAGTGAATTTGGAAATATGCTGATGGCTCCACTTGAAAGAGCAATTCCACAGAATTTAGAGCAGCCACTGTTTCCATGTTACCCTCACTCTGAAGGCGTCCCTGTTATTGGCACATCATCGGGTAGCGAACGATGTCTAGTCAATGGGTACCACCAGGTCCATTTGAGGTTGTTTTATAGAAGGGATGAACATTATTGGTGTGAATCTCTGTTTTCCATTTCCATGGCAAATCCTATAGCACTTTAGCATCCTTATTGTACCATGAAAGTGCAATGCAAATGTTGTACAAGAGTTCATCCATTGCTGTCATCATTGATACAATCACCAGCATTTAAACGTAATGGGGGTACGTTAAACCTTAAATAACCTAGTAGAACTGCTGGATCTGAAAATAAGGGACATTATTTCTTTCCTTTGAATATGACATTGAGAGAATGATGGGGCTATACTTAACATGATGAGTCAAGTGGAATTTCCCATGCGCCATGCTATACTGGAATACCTAATAAGGTATATTCTCATTGTAAAAAAACCCCTGTTTGTCCATGTTTTAACATTTCCTATACAGGATGGGATACCTGAGCACTAATTCCCAACAACCATTGAAACAGCGTCAGGATCTGATGCTGTGTCTGTAAGTGAATACACAGCCAGATAAAAACACACCTCTGCACCTTCCTTCTTACCCAAGAGTGGAGGCAGAGGAGTGCGCCATTAAAAATGACACATTTTCAAATGAGGTGGCTTTGATTTAACTCATGAAAGGAGACTCAAAGGTGTTCTACTGTACTTCTCCTTTTCCCAGACACTATGGAGGAATCCTTTCAGCTGCACACTTTCTAATTGGGTTGTCGAGAGCTTCTGGCGACTGTCACTTCCAGTTCAAAGAAGTTTAGCTCCGTCACTCATCTAAACCGTTTCCTTTTTTTTTTGCTGTAGTAATGAGGCGGGACGCTCCGTTCGGTTTCTCCTCATTTGGGTCCAACTTCTCTGTATACGTGAGGAGAGGGCTGCTTTGGTTCTTGTCTGACTGACGAGACGGCTGTAAGAGGATTTGCGAGACATTGTCCCTTTGCTTGTTACTGCTTGTCAATTTAGGAGTAGCAGCATCAAGCAATTACAATGAGACCACGTCCCTCCGACACAAAAACACACTACACACAACACACTTAAACCACAGACTATATGTACACCCTGATGCAGTCATTTTTGGCAGTACCCCGGGAGTACATTAAAAGAAGGAAACACTGTAGAATACGCACAAAAAATAATTTATCTGTTGGATTCGTGCAGGGTTTTCGAATGCAGAAACAGCAGTTGTATGCCTGACATGTGCCATATGCCTAAGATGTGTACCAGCACTCGTTACTCAGCAAAGGGGTTACCAAACTCTTTTATGCTGTGCCCCATCACTGGTACTTTTGACCCTGGACCCAACAAATATTTTTACATTTCCATTAACATGAATAAAAAAAGAAAGTGAGGGTTAGGGTGACTCAATGTATATTGTTTAACAACACACTATGGCCCTTTCAGTCTTCAAACATAATGATCATGCCTTGAGCTAAAGAACCCCCTAAACTCATACACCCACACATATATATATATATATATATAAATATCATATTTTCCATTCCTTGTATGACCAAGTTGGCTTGTGGGTCCTGACCCACAACTTCAAGACCAATGATGTAGCAGACCGAGTTGGAATACTCCATTCATATTCCATACCAGTAGGGGAGAATGGTAAACATTAAGGCTGAATAAGCTGGCCTGGGGCAGACAACATATACGTTTATGACCCATGGGCTACCTTTAGCCTGTCTTTTACCTTTATATAAAGGTTGGTTCGGCCAATTCCATTTGCTTCAGTTCTTCAGGCAAGATATTAAATGGGATCATTTTATGGCCTTATAATCATAGTCATAACAACATCACTGGCATTATATTTCCCCAAAGACATGTCCTTTAAGGTTCTGCTGGCTTAAAGGTGGGGTTGATGAATCTTCATCCTGCTGCACCAATCCAAGTACTGGGATCCTAAGGCTTGGCTGACTTCATTAACCCATGGTCTGAGGGAGAAGAGGAGCGAACGAGGCTTCCAGTGGCAACAAACACCTGCCCAATCTTCAATCGCCTTGAGGCACAGGGGGTTGTAAACCCTCTTAATGAGTCTTTTCAGGGTTAAAGTTGGCAACATCCACCAAGGGTCCAACACCTGATATGTGAAACGGACATCTAATACGAGAATGCACTTGCCACGATTTTTAATCAGCTGCAACACCATTGCCACTCTGACCCTGTGTGTGGTGGAGAATAACAGCTGGCAACTCCTAGTCAGAACATTGCTTAAGTAAACTGTTGGACTTGTGGTTCACTCCTGGGTCTTGATTAAGCCTAACTTCCAAAACAGGATACTAGTCATCCACACCAACACCATCTATAATAATGGAGAAAAATCGGATGTATTGCCAAAAAAAGACATGTCATCCCCATATCACACACAAACTGCACAATTGGTCACACTGAGCTTGGGTCTTGAGAATCACGAGTAGAATCATCTTTGCAAGGCACTGGGGCAATCCATAACGAGCAAAAGAGATTAGCTAGATGCCTTCCTGTCTCGGTCCCCCTCTAGCAGAGACAGTGTGATGTATGTACCATCTGCAAAGGTACACAGCAGCACTGAGTGGTTCCTGGAGCATGCACCACAACATCCAGCCCTAAGGGTGTAGGGAGTATAAGTGAGGGAGAGAGAGAGAGAGAGAGAGAGAGAGAGAGAGAGAGAGAGAGAGAGAGAGAGAGAGAGAGAGAGAGAGAGAGAGAGAGAGAGAGAGAGAGAGAGAGAGAGAGAGAGGAGAGAGAGAGAGAGAGAGAGAGAGAGAGGGAGAGAGAGAGAGAGAGAGAGAGAGAGAGAGAGAGAGAGAGAGAGGGAGAGTTGAAATGCGGGAATATCCCCCTTGAAATGCGGGAATATCCTGTCGAATATTCCCGCATTTCAAGGAACCATAGGGTCATCAGACATCACATCACATCCTCACCACTGTGTCTCCATTCAAAGGAATATCAAATTACTAATGTGTGCTAATGTGTGTGTCCTGGCAATATACTCATGAATTAAAACATTACTCCTCACTTTTGCTATGAGTCAGAGAGACAATTCCCAGAGGAATAGGATGTGCTCCCTGATGCAACCAGGCTAGTTTGGAATTCAGTTCCCAGTTCCCCCTTCCCGCTGCCTCCTGCTAGCCGTTGCTCTGCGGGCTAGGCAGCACCACTGCGCTGTGATGACTGAACATTTAGGATTGTTGTTGCCCAGTTGAAAGTACAGATCCTTCTCCCCTGAAGTGTACAAATGAGATTTTGACAGACGCTTGCGGCATTGCAGAATCAGGCGACTCTCACTGGCTCGACATTGGGGACACCATTAATTCATCAGTTGATTTTTCAGCTCAATGAGCTGAATCACCAGGATGACATGTGTGCCCCTCTAGATTCAAACATAGGGATTAGATCATTGATAGCTTTATGTTAAATATGTATGCATTTCTTAGGCCTTTGCAGGATGTCCCTCCTTACTAGTGTCCCCACAATATTTACCGAGAGACAAAATGCAGGAAACTCTTTCTGAATGAAGATTTTTTTTAAATAGATCATGGTCATCCGATCCCAAGAACCACTCTCAACACCTTTAACCAGTATTTAGCCTCCTGCCACACATGCATTCGACACGCAGAAATGAGTTATTGGCATCTTTCTTGACCAGAAGGAAATTAATGGGAACAGGAACTCTTTCCATCATCAGGGCAAAAAAATGAAAAAAGTGATGGCCTTCTTCCTCCATCCATTACCTTGACCAAGATAGAGCTTTGAAGTTTGCGGTCCATTCTATAAGAGCTTGTCAGGTTAGAGAGAACTAATGAATGGAATCCCAGAGGTTTCCATCCACAGGGAGAAATGTACTGCCATATTGCATACAGCTCAAACATATGCACAACTGTGACAGCTCAAACATGAAAGTCATGTGTCTCCTAAGTCCATCAAAGGAAACCAATTGCCATTGGCATCGAGGAAGTATTTGGGATTGTGAGCCAGTTGATGAATTTGACCAGCACCCATCAGTAAATGGTGGAGGCTTGGTAGGTGTTTAAGATTGTGCCACAGCAGTGAATGAGAGGAGCCATTCTGGGTGGCCGTAATCAGATTCATGATTAACTCCTTCCGCGTATGTTTCTGCAGACCCAATAATCAAAGTTTCTGAGGGTGTCTGCTCTTCGGTTCAGCTTTTCGCCAAAGCCTGAAATCACAACAGCACCATATTGAATTAAGTATGAAAGCCAATGCATTTTAAGGTGCAAGGCAAGCACTCACAATGCTGTCGTTGCCATTGGTTACATAAACAACACTTTGTCAATTGTATTTGGCATGTCACTGCAGAAGCTGTGAAGAGGTGCGACGCACAGATGTGAAGTCAAACTCGGTTAACACGGTATATTAACTGTGTTAATTGAGCTCAACAGAAAACACACCCCTGTTATCGTTATCTCTCCTGTATAAGCTAGCAATGTCGGAAAAAATGAGCAATACCATGTAACTTAATGTTTAATCACTGCAAGTGGATTTATTCTTAGACTCCTGTATCCATGGAAACGGAAAAAAAATCACATTGGCAATTGGCAGTTAAATTTTTTAGATATATTTTGGCATTGTTTTGAAGGTAGCAGCGTGAACACCATCTTGGATGGTTATAAGTCAATGGTGTTGTGCAGTGCAGCTCTTTGATTCCCTGAAATCACCTATCCACTAATCAATGGCTGAAAAGTGTGAAGAGGAGAGCGATTGCAGCCCTCTCCGTTCTCTATTTGCGCATGTTGTCCTAAGAGAGGACAGAGTGGAAGACTGTGTCTCAGAAAGAAGTGGGGGAGTTAGTGAAGCAGAGAGAGAGCTTCTCTCCACGGCAGTAATCAAAGTATCTTCCCAATGGTACCTTTCTACTTCGTCTCTTGGGTGCTCTCTGTTTCTCTCTGCCTCGCTGCATCTGTGACACACACACACACACACACACACACACACACACACACACACACACACACACACACACACACACACACACACACACACACACACACACACACACACACACACACACACACACACACACACACACACACACACACACACACACACAGACGACCACAACTCAATCCGGCGAATGTAACCATCAGAACAACAAAGTCCTCAGACCAGATTGACTGCCTTACAGTCTTCATCCCGTGGAGACAATTGGAACCACTGTGTCCTAATCGCATGGTTCAACACATGAGGTGGGCTCATTTCACAGCAGCGTGTGTCGGACACGGAACGTCGTCCTGGGATAGCAGATGAGCTGTGTTCTGCCCGTTAGGACTGAGAGATCTGTTTGTCTATCCTCATCAGTTTCTTAAAGTAAAGGGCCTTGTTAAATTTAGTTTGGACCTCTTAACTTCACTTATTCGTCACTTTCTTATACCAAGTTGAGGAGCAGAAAAAGGCACGATTTTTTGTGATTTTGGGGGGCGGACTGTGGAATAATTCTGGTGCAACGTCTCAGGAGCCTTGTGTACTGGCAGGGCAGGAGCATTGTCATGTACCAACAGAAACTGCTTTCACTCCTGTTTGAAAGCAGTCCAAGGAGCATAACAAAGAACAGTAATTCGGAGGGGGAAGTAAATCAAAGAGGGAAGAATATGAAGAAAGAAATATAAATGAACATTTCATGCCCCAAAAACCTCCTTTGTGAGTATACAAAGTCTTTTTCACATGACAGGGGGAGGAAATAAATTATTAAATGAGCAATCATGATATTTCTATGCTCGAAGCTCATGTGAGAATTGCCTCGATATAGCAGACCTGATTTCTGCAATGCCATGTCATTTTAACATAATGCAGACCTAATGGAGGCCAATACAATGACACAGACACCCTTAATCATCAACCAACTACTGTGCCTATACTTGATGTCCGGAAAACCTTTGTCTTTAGAGTATATTGCATTAGATTGTATTAGTGTAGTGAAGTAGTGCTTTCAGTGTTAGATTCCCGGACGAAAGGCTCTGACTTAAAACCTTAAATCCTTCGTGAAATGTGTCTTTCTCCTTCCTTTCCTGGCATGCATCCAGCCACACTCTACCTATTTAAGTCCCTTCGAATACAAGTGTCTACTAAATAGTAAAAGATACACCCCTCACTGAAAACATTTAAAGGACTGTAAATGTTTAATAGCCATTTTTGGTTATGAGTCAAAGAGAGTGAGAGTGCATGGAGGTTTGCAAGGGCTTGTTGGTTTTTAGAAGACATTATTGAGTCCTTGTCCCAAAGCAGCTTACACCCAGAGCGGTAGGGATGGACAGAGAAAGAGAGAGGGAGAAACACTGGAGCGAGAGAGAGCATGCAAAATGAAGATGTCAATGGAACCCATCAGTCTTTTGCGGGGGGGGGGGGGGGGGTGCAGATGGTGCCTGTTATTGATCCACACACACACGCCACACACACACACACACACACACACACACACACACACACACACACACACACACACACACACACACACACACACACACACACACACACACACACACACACACACACACACACACACACACACACAGCTATATAAACTTACACAAACAACTGCCATCCTGTATATATTTGCCCAGAGACAGATAATTAGAGATACTGATACAGTCAGCTGGGATTAAGGCTATAAAAAAGTGTTATTTGTTTCTTATCTAACAATTTAATTAGAAAATTGGATTGGCGTGTATACTCTCAGAGCGTACAAAAAAATAAACCAGATAATTGAAACAAATTCAAAAATAAGACATTATCACGGACCATTGTTTTCTGTACATTTTATTTACAAAATGTATTAAAATGATCTGTACAACACCTCGTTAATGAGGCTGAGCTTCTGCATGCACTTCTTGCTCGTCTGTATCCATTACAATGCTTTGAAATGTTTTCTTTTTGGAAGGTGTCCTTTAGAAAAAGAAACAAAGGGTAAAACTGGCTTTTACCGAAGAATAACCAGGTGACAGTGACCTACGATCAGTTGTGAGTAGCAGATCTCTTCAAGCATCCTTGATTTCACATGCAATTTATTTAGAAATAAACCAAAGCAAACATTGAAAATCCTGGGGAACCATGTCTCTCCTTTTGTCACCGTCATATAAATAAATACCATTTGATTAAATGTACATATCTTTTTTACAGCACTTATTTTGTCAGTTTGTTCTTTTTTCTAGAAAACTAGCTCTCCATAGCTTAAGGTGGTTCGATAACTGTCCTTCTAAATCCTATGGAATCACAGTCTTTTTGAAATAACAGAAGTTGGTACAGCAATAAGGAAATGTGCTAAACTTTAATACACTCCCTGTTACAACCTTGTATAAATCTATTTTCAATTGTATTTATAGATATATATATATTTATTTATTGTATATTGTAAAATTCCATTTACTAAGTAAAATTCACCAAACACTATTATGCTCATAAAAGAAAACCGAAATCGAAAGCAGATCACAGCTTGTCGTAAAATGTGTGATTGTTTAACAAAGTTTGAATTCAAAATACTATTATTTTAAAAGCCATTACTGTTATCCGTTCACTAGGATTGCAGTTCATCTATATTTTAATCATTACTTTTGTTTGGCTTTATGTTTCATGTACAAAATACTTTCATGACTTTGTTTCAGGGAAAAATTTGAAGTGCACATTTATACGAAGGTGCCCAGGTTTTTTCACGTTCAACTCACTGAAGATAACACACTCGAAACAGATCTTTTTTTTCTTCCAACATGACAAAACAAAACCATTCAGTCATCCGCTTGCACAAAAAAAAATGAAAACACAATGAAACTGAAAACACTCTTGGCAGTGTTGAAGGTTTGACGTGTGACCTGCTTCAGCCACTGTTTATTTGTGTGTGTGCATGTGTGTGTGTGTGTGTGTGGAGCCGTAGTGAAGCCGATCACCGTCTCTTCCCCTCATATTCGTACATCATGGGCTCAACCAAAGCTCTCAAAAGACGCATACAGCAGCACCAGAGTTGAAGATTTTAGAAATTCTCCACTTCTTCATGAATGTATAATAATAGTCATTCAATAGAATCTCTCTCTCTCTCTCTCTCTCTCTCTCTCTCTCTCTCTCTCTCTCTCTCTCTCTCTCTCTCTCTCTCTCTCTCTCTCTCTTCTCTCTCTCTCTCTCTCTCTCTCTCTCTCTCTCTCTTCTCTCTCTCTCTTCTCTTCTCTCTCTCTCTCTCTCTCTCTCTCTCTCTCTCTCTCTCTCTCTCTCTCTCTCTCTCTCTCTCTCTCTCTCTCTCTCTCTCTCTCTCTCTCTCTCCCACAATTACAGGGTCACCGCAAGTAACTCATGGCCTATAAAAAAATCTATTGTCTAGTGTCTTACAGTGCTTTGAATCATTTCTAATAAACTTGTTTGTGTAACACCAGTGTAATCTGACAACGGCAGGAGAAGGATGAAGCACAATGGACAGATTGATCACGAGAAAAAAAAAACAATCAAGCCTTTGTTTTACAAGATTTGACCTCAATATGGCACTTGAAAATGTGCTTAGGTTGCAAGTGATGGCTTTAGTTCTCTCGCTCATTCAATGTTTACAGGTCAAATAGGGTGATTATTTTTCACAGATCAGTGCATCTTTCCTCGCAATAGGGGCTTGAAGCGAAAAAAAAAAAAAAAAAGCAATGCCATTGCCAATGGGGTTTGCATTGAGTGGACTCTTGAGTTCCATAAGGCACTGAAAGGGAAGGGACAGCTTCAGCTCTGGCCCTCCCCTAACCCCACCCCAATGACCAGTCCTGTCGCGTCGATCGTCGCAGATTATCGTTTTATGTCCAAGCAAGAAGAGTGGGGCTTGGATCTTGATTCCCGCTTCGATCCCTTCCTTCCGTCCACAGCCATTCAGTCACAGTTGTAAGGGGGACAGTGTGAATACGGTCTACTAGGAGACCACAGGATGGGAAACAGAGGAGCAGAGGCACACAAACACACAGAGAGACACTTGAGGGGTTGTTTGAGTACACTTTGAATACACATGGGCTGACAGTAATATACATTTTAAAGGTATCATTATCAATGTCGCTCTTAATCAACTATGAGGATAAGAGGCTTCTCAAGGAACAAGGAGCCAACCTACCTTTAAATCTTAACGCTCTCGGTTCCGTAGACGTTGTAGCCTTCCCTGTATGTGGCAAAGTTCTGGGTGTTGGTCGGGGGAGCGGGCTTAAAGTTCTGGGCATTCTTGGCCAATTTCAGCCGTTTTGTTTCTTGCCTTGATTTATAACAAAACTCTATCAGGGCGACCATCATTGCCAGCCCCAGCCCTCCAACCAAAATATAGAAGACACCAGCCACATTGCTAAGGCTGAGAGCACTTGTCTTGTCCTGGGAAAAAGTGATTGACACAGTTAGCGCGTTGTACTGGAGCTTGTGACCACAGAATTCAAATAGTTCCAGCACTATAATCCTGAAACAGGCTGCTAACGTAAACTAGCCTTAAGCTACGCTACGAGTGCTAAATCCTCTTCACTCTCTGGTGCTATTCAATGGCAGATCTTATTTATAGACTTTAAAGCTATGAGACTAAGCAAACTAATGGGGTTCTAAGGTTGACTCTTGGCATTTAACCATAAAAAGGCTTTATCTGTGGTTGACGTCTAGCTGCTGCAGGAGCACCTTTATATTGCCATCGTCGTACCACTTAGATATATATAAAAGACTAGTGAGCCAACTCTTATTTGCGATCTGATGGTGAATGTAGAGACTCCCTGTCCTACTGTGTGTAACAGTAATATGCTTCTGACCACATTGTGGGAAGCTGGTCGGCATCGCATAGGTCGAAAAAACTTCTGTCTGTCAGTTCCTTAGCGACATGTACGTATAACTGCCATGGTAACATTGTCATACAGTACAGTCAAATTCATATTGTTGGATGAATAGTTGCTAAAAAAAAGATCACTAAAAATCTGACCATTTTGCTGCTGCTTACTTGCCAAACATAATTCTTAAAAATTTGTTTATGAGAGTTTTACTTTTTGCCGTTTTAACCCTATGACCGCGGATAATGTAAGACAGGCCATCCGACAAACCTACCCAGTAGTAAGCTACTTCTCAGAGGGTTAAATAGTTGGTTTATTACATTTTTCAACTTCTTGTGGGGCGCAAACCGCATCAAACTTCACACATCAACAAAGAGTGTTAGAGAGGCACCCCAGGGTGACCTGGAAACTTCCAGAAGGTGAAGCGGTGAAGCTCATCATCACCAGTTCTTATCTCTGTTCCCTGCGCCACAGGAAGCTGACGAATCTAACATGCACTTCCATGCAAACTGGTAATAACACAAATAACTCAAATTTTAATCAAACGTTTGGTAAATAGAAACAGCAGCATAGTGGTCAAAGTATGTTTATGTCAAGAGTGAGAATGAGCAAAAAAACAGATGCTGTGGCTGTGGCGGTCTACAAACCGATGAATCTCTTTTGGCACATTTAAAGTTTCCCCAAGATGTTATCGTTACAGCCTATACAACAAAAAAAGTGTGGTGTTCTGTATTTGAGAAAATGAGGAGTAAATAACTTTAGTTCAAAATAAATAACCATGGCCACAAAAGGAAAAATGACTTTATTTGCAGTCATTTGCATGGGGAAACGGTGCCCTGTCTCAAAGCTACAAAAACGTTCTCTACTTTCATTGTGGCAGAAAAAGAAAAAGAAAACAAAACAAAAAAAAATGCTAATTAATATAAGGAAAAATGTGTGATAAATCTTGTTGTTTTTTTTTGCATATGAACAATGCGTCAAAATGCAATTTGGAATCGGTACAAAGACCTACAGCGACTGACCTTACTTCCAGAGTCCTTCGTTCCACATTCACCCTTATCGTACCACCATTTGTTTTTCAGCTTGTCTAAGATGCCTTGTTCACTGAGTTTCAATACTGCAAGGTTTACAGGAGTTCTTCACGTGGGAAATAACATAAATAACATTATATTATGTTATTTTATGTTATTCAACTTTTTTTAAACTACTACATACTTTTTAAACCAACAACAAAAAAGCGATAAAGCAGGATCCCTGGCTGTATCAACATCACAGAAAACACAGGCAGTCCTAACCTATTACCTTCATCACCCCTATAGCTAAAGCCAGGGTCTACCCATATCGCTTTGAGTAATCGGCAGGCGCTGTCAACAGGGCCGACGAGCAGGTACCGACGGTACAATCTGCAAGTCTACGTGTTAAGAAAGGGAAAAGGCTCTATTTGTTTGTATTGGGGAGAAGGGAGGGGAGGGTGTGTCATTAACAGACTCCAGTAGGGTTCAGCACAGCGTTTTAACCAACTCAACCCAACAGGAACCCCTCTCTTCAAAGACAGGAAACACATAATGCTTCATGAGGATGATGTATGCTAAGCACCTGGAACCCTTCGCTTCCACATTTGCCAACACAGCGACTTGAAGATGCTTAACTACGTTGTGGTGATCGCTGATGGGCCATTATAACACCCAAGCGACGATATCATACGACGCAAAAAAAAAAGAAGGGAACCTTAATTAATTCCGAACTGGTTCCACACCTTAATGAGATTGCCTAGCCTCCCTTTAACATGAAGGATTATCATCACACCAGCCACAAACTCTCCACAAAGACTTCAGAACCAAGCTTGCAAACATGGTGGTGGGAAATCTCTCAAGGTACCCCACAATCTGTCTTTGACAGGCCTGTAATTGGACTGGAGGACTTAATGTCTGAACGCTACATAAAGAGAAAACAAAAATGGCACCCAAAGAAAAGCTAGATGATATCTATTAAATTAGGTAAAAGAAAAGTGTTAGAAAGAAAAAAAATGACCAGGCAGGTCCCCAATGAACAATGTCCCCTGTGTGGATCAGGGCAATGTATTATGCACTCAGGGAAGATAACACCACTGTATATCCCTCATAGCCTATCTCCCCAAGCACTTTGTGGACATTGTGTTGGCTCAGAGAGACATTGATTAACAATGCAATTAGGCTGTAACATGTTCTGTGTCTGAAACTCAATCTAAGCCACATCGTGTTGAGCCTGAGGGCGAGAATAAGCTGTCTGTGCGTGCGTGTGTGTGTATCTGTATGTGTGTCTGTGTATGTGTGCAGGAATTGAAGGAACGAGTATATGTGTTGAACGAGTGAATGTGTGTGTGATTTGTGATGCCTGTTTGCAACAGAGAGCTCTAAATGAGAAGAGGTACAGCCGGGCAATGAACACTACCCCCCAGGCTGCTTAATTTCCAGTTGAAGCTTAGCCCTTCCTCCTCAAGATGGCCAGGAGACAGCAAAACAAGCTGAGGAAACAAACGGTACATACCTGCAAACCGTGCCAGATCGATGGGGGAGCATAAAGAGACAAGCGGCGAGAGCCTTGCTCTCATCTGTGGGCGTTACTCGGCACGGTTCAGTTTTCCCGTTAGAAGATGTCTTAGCTTCTGCTAGCAAGGTTAGCAATAGCACTATTTGAAAGATGAATCCACAGTAGGTGAGTAATACGGGAATAATAAAGCAAACTCCTGTTCACACGTGACCCCTGGACAAATTGGTACGGCCCATGGTTAAACATTGATCTATGCGATGAGGCAGACCCTTAAATACTACCTAGTGCAATCAGTCATCAATGTGCAGGGTCAATTCACGGCAATTAATATGTCAGGGCGAACTACAGTATCCTACAGCTTTATCTGTCATCGAACCAATTAGGTGACCTCAATAATTGCACATGTCATGGCAGATTCATTTGTCTTTACATTGACCTGAATGGCCAACCAAACGTCCTGGGCTGTGTGCCGTTTGAGACTAATATAGCCACAGCACCCTGTGGAGTTAACTCATGGACCGTTTGTAAGTACGCCAAGACAGAGCCAAAAAAAAAGAGAAGCTGTTTGTCAGGTGTCGGAGTGATGGGTTGCTAAGTAACGCAAATAAGGATGATAAAGGGGGACAAAAAAAAGATTAAGATTGGTGATCTAAATTAGAATTCTCACGTTTGCCCGGAATGCTTACTCCCCTCAAGACGCCGCTGTTCGCCTCGCCTACCCTTCTAGCCACAGCTAGAGCCGCCATTTTGGGGCTGAAGTCACGAAGGTGAAGATGACACAAAACTGTTTTGGGCTTTGTCAGACCAGCCTCGGAGATGTTTGTTTCATGGGAAACAACTGCGAGATGAATCCACAATTATAATCAAAGAATTATATTTTATATCTTATTGGATAAAATGGGAGATGACCAAATTTTGTTTGGCATTCTCTGTATAATAGTACATACAATAATATACTTGCATATAGCTAGCCTTCTCCTCTAAACTGCAATCTCTGATTGACTATCATAGCTGGCCTACAGATGTATAAGGCTAAACATCTGTTTCCTCAACCTTTCACATCTGCAGGGCAGCTAACTGTCCACTAACAAATCAACACTTTAATCTTCCCTCACTAAGGCAACCTATACTCACAAAATTATAATGAATTTCTCCAACAAACACATCTCTCCACAAAAGAAAACCCACATCTACTAACCATCTACTATCGACTAACAAAACCATTAACCTTCAAGCTGCATCAAACCCACTATGTTTCCTTCACACAATTCCAATAAGACATTATGCTGTTTTCTGTTGGTCAAGTAAAGAGCTTCCTCTGTTTGATTGAGTTGTCAAATCGCCATGGCCAGGGGGACTATCATCATCATCATCATCATCATCATCATCATCATCATCATCATATCATCATCAGATGGCTTATCGCTCTGCGTTAGGGCAGTAGCCGTAGCAGGTTGGCTGTCCAGTTGGTTTGGTTGCGGTTGGGTTACTGTAACAGCCTTGCCGATTACTCTGAACTATGGTACCCGATTGTGGTGACATCGAGGCTGACCTTGGAGTCACCTCCCCCGCTGCCGCACTCTCCCTTGTCGTACCACCATTTGTTTTTCAATTTGTCCAACAGGCCTTGCTCATTCAGTTTTAAAACTGCCAGGTTAACAGCATTTCTTGAAACGATAAAACATAACTTGTAAGAAAATGCACAGGTCCGTGAGAAATCTAATAATAAGTAAGCAAAGTAATAATAATGATAATTGTTATAATTTAAATCATAAAAATACTATTGTCTATCAAAATAATAGTAATTGGTAATGGTAGGAAGACTACCGCTATTAGTGCAAGGGATAGTGTTGTTGGTCTACAATTGTAAAATGAGGGACAGATTATTTGGGAATTGAGAGATTAGGGAAGCTCATATCGGGGTAAAGACAGTGTTGACTCCGGCTAGGTGGCATGGAGGGTTACATTGTTTTCGAGCCGAAGTGTGCGGGATGGGGACACTTGTCATTGAGAAGGAACGTAACAACAACAAACAGCATGCAATTAACATTCGTCACAAGTGACAGCACAGCTTTTAAAAGCTAAATTGAAAACCCATCCAACTGTTAAATTAAAAGTGACACAACACACAACACAGACAGGTAGGACGGCACGTGAGACGGACGGAGAGATTGAGGGGAAGAGAAAAGCAATAGCAAGAGAGAAGGGGAGAGAGACATTATTACTGTTAGCTTTAGACTTTAGCGTTATAAGGAACGTCTACGTTCCAGCACTACATCTAAACATCTAGCGAGAGCAACGGCATCCACATCAAACGAACAGCGGTGTCCGACGGGCTTGGGGAACAAAAAAAGATCACACCACCATTACCTCTGCGTCCGCAAACACAACAACAAAAACAACAGCAACCACAAGAACCACAACAGCAACGACGAGAAAGAGAAGGAAAAGGAGGAAGAAGAAGAGAGTGACAACACAAGGGGGAGAGGGGGCATCAGGGTAGGTGGAATACTATAACAACAGAAGACCATATTGTTATAATATCCCACCCACCTTAATGCTGAGCCTTTGGGCGTAGCCACTCCGTAGCCCTTGGAGTCCAGGTTCCCGCCCACTTTCATGGTGTCGCAGGGCTTGCGCTGTTCGATGTACTCGTTCATGGTGGACTCCAGCAGGAAGGCGAACTTGCCCTTGGACTTGCGTACCCGTGCCACGCCGTCGGGCGTGGTCTTTGCGAACACAGAGGGCTCGGCCGATTTCATGTACGACCACATTTTCTCATACACCGCAATTTTGGATCGCTGTGCGGAGAGAGGAGGGAGAGAAAAAGAGTCGTTTAGATCCTGCCTGTGTTGTGGTTGTGTTGTGTTCTTTCTGGATGGATTCCGTTGCGTTGTTTGTAATTCATAATCAAATACACCACAGTATGCAGGAGTATTTCTAGATATCCCCGGAATGCTTCGTGATATCTTTAAATACTCCAGGACAAGAACGTGGTACTGGGCGGTGGGGGGGGGGGAAAGGAAATAAAATGTACGGGCCTTTAGGAGATTATGAAGTACAAATACTAGCAGAATCCATTTTCCTCCAGCAATATCAATGTGCACTTTGTTGAGGCCTGGAATTTAAATTCACTCAAATTGAATGGGGAACACATAATGCAGATGGTAATATTATGTAGAGTTGGAGAACACATATCACCCGCTTGGGGGCTAAGCATAAAAAAAGTTCCTACCAATGGATAAAACACCCCTTTGCATTCGTAAACAGCGAAAAACAGATCAGCTGCAAAAGAGCATATGCACTTTTATACAGAACATATAACAGCAAAGCGGTATAATATAGGGTTCAAACGACTAACCACCACCAACCCCACATCAGCACAATTTCCCCCCCGAATATATTAATGAAAAGTACTCGCTCATAACTTTAGTTATAAGCGTTTGTATCTCTCGCAAGTACATAATGATTTTAGCGGCATCGATATTGCCGTCAGCACCGACTCTGTGAAAAACCATAAATCAAAGTATTTGCTCATAACTTGGATTGTATACCCAACATCTTGTGCTTGTGTATGATGTTTTTAGTGGCCGTGTACACAGCGGGACAGATGGGGAACAGTCTAAAGGAGGCCATGAGGGTAACAGACACGCCAGTCGGCGGCGTCACGCCATCGCACAGATGTGCGCGTGCACGTGTTTCTCCCGTGGCTCTCCCCCTGCCTCCCCGAGGTCAGGCTTAGCGACACCGTGGCATCTGAAGGGAGGGAGGCAGGGGGGGCCCCCTCCATCTATAATAAGCATCAATTCAATTATTCAATGCCTGCTGGATTTGCTTTGGCATTGGCGTTGCAGACATGACACACGTTGAAAAAGATGCCGTGTTAAGCAGTGACAAGACTCTTACCGTGAAACGTGTGGACTCGGGAGAGTGCGCACATTTGCGTGTGTGTGTGTCACCGTAGGTGTGTAGAGCTTACATCAACATATTCACTGTGGTGCGCCATGCAGCTGGGGTTATTACCATAAAGCAATTAATTAAAAAGGCTGCCGTTGATATCAGTAGGGGTCAGAGTATCAGTAGCGATTTTCTTTGTGAAGACGAGAACTGGACCAATTGAATGTTCGCACAATGTAGGAATTAATCAGGACTGAGAAGTCGAACCGTTAATAGGCATGAAAATGCTCACATATGCAGTTATTAACAAACAACTATAGAGCTCCACTGCACTATATTTATGTATGGAATGACAGCAGAGGCATTACATGCGTAGCAGCTTGACAAGCATGTAATTTTCCCAGTTGATCTGCATTCTTGACCGTGATAACCCCCCAATTCCATGGATGACGATTTGGGACAGCGGAGAAAAAAATATTTAGCCTACTCTACAATGCTGCCAGCAGCCGTGGATAATAAGAAAAAAATATTCTGAAAATACAGCTTTACTTCTGTCAACAGCAGAGGATTGGGACTAAAGTACATACTGTAAAACATTGCACTTTACACTATTACACACAACAAAATTAAAAAAAAGCCTAACACATCCATGTTGAGCAAAGTTATGACTGCATTATTTACCGTTAATGTATTGTATAGAAATAAATTCAACCGTTATTAATAAAGTGGGAAAAAAAGGAAACATATCAGTTGATTCTTTTGTTGACAGTGCAATCAGTTCGGAGGTATTTGTCACAGTGTAGCATGCCAGCGCGAGTCAAGACATCTACATAACACAAATAAAACAGTCAACATGATGAATGCTTTCTGCTATGACACCAAAATACAAGTCTTCTCCAAATTTAAAACCATCCAAGTTGCACGCAAGAAAACAAACCCTTTCAATGCCGTGTGTGGCATGTCAAGACCTTTATTTTGAAAAGGACATAGGTTTGGAGGGCAACTTCAATCAAGAGCATTGTGGCTCATCTGCCAGAGAGCACCCCCTCACCCTCCTCAAATGAACAGAAATGGATTTGGGCATTGATTACTGACGAGGAACCCAAGAGCGTGCTGCCTCAGTGCTTTATAAAGTCAATTCATCAATATGAGACCGAATCTAAATGGGGGGATTCGGTTCAACCAAAGTCAACCACTGAGAAGCTTTTAAGAAGAAAGTAGCCCGATATGAAAGAAATTATGTGTGAAGGCAAGGGCTGGGAAACACGAGGATAAACAGACACACTTACGGGTGCACGCGTGCACGCATACACAGGAATACACACACACACACACACACACATACACACGCACGCAGACACACCCGCACAGACATACACAAACATATACACGTTCACTCACAAATTCATGCACAGCCTCACATATTGAAAGTCACCTCTGTATCCTCTTCTCAAATGCAATCATCCACATTAGGGTCTACAGTGGTCATTTGAAATATAATTAGTACATAATGATCGCCAAGGTCCATCATTAGCATTGGAAAGGAAAATATGTCGCACAATTATAGACTTCCATAAATACAACATTATGAATTCACGTGGCATAATGCCCTGTTGAGACACATTGCAATTCAAGTGGACTTTTCAAACTATCAAAGGGAGTGACTAGGGCTGTAACGACTGTAATTAAAGCCAGCTTCCAATGAAGGTGTTTCTATCGTCGGTGCGTTAGTCCCTGTTTCATAATAGTCATTTGGTGTGCCTTAAATGGTGTATTATTACAGCCATGATTATCCCACATTATCGGATGAATGGACGTAAACGATAACTGCTGCAAAAAGAAGGTTATAGGTTAGACAATTGGAGATGGGTTTTTTTCATTGAATCCCCCACAAACACAAATCATATAAATACAGCCAAACAAAGACGCACACAGATTCTGGGAATTTGTGTGCGTTGCTATTGAAGAGCCACTCGCCTGAATACCAATAGTGAATATGGGGTAAGTGGATGGGGGGGGAGGTGGGATAACACACTCCGTGTCTGTCAATGCTGATCTTCTGACGTTCAACATGGCCCTCTTAGGACAAAGAATGAATTAATACAATTACAAATGATATGCATACAGACAAACACAGATGTACACAAAACGACAGAATACCCTTTTTGTCTCTGCAGCAGAAGTGCAATGTCGTTTCAATGGGCCTACATCTGATCTGTTGGATCAATAGTGTGCATTTCCCATATTATGGCTGGTTTTGCCTCATGAAAAGGTATTCCAAATCATAGTTGTGTGTATGCGTGCGTTTTGTTTTGTTACCTCTAAAGTTTCCTGGCTTTGGTCAGTCAATATGCAGGGATGGCGTGGGGTTAAAGTTCAAAGTCAAAGTGATTGCCTCCTCCATTTTAAATAGCTCCCTTAATCTGTATTGATTCTGGGTTCCACGGCGTGTTCAGACCTCTGCCCACTGCCCTCCGACTGCAGCATATTTTTAACTCGCCGCCTCCTCCTGCATTGCAGGGAGCTCCCATTATGCTCCTACATACACTGCCTGCATATCTAAAGTCTACAACCCACACACACACACACACATGCACACACACACACACACACCACGACACACACACACACACACACACACACACATACACAACACACACACACCACACCACACACACACACACACACACTGACAAAGACACACACGAATGCACAAAGACACATGCAGACACATGCACATACAAACACACACACACACACACACACACACACACACACACACACACACACACACACGACACACACACACCACACACACACACACACAACACACACACAACCACATACACAACACTCAATTAACCTGTCGCAGCATTTCCTCCATTTCACTTGCGCATTATTCCGTTTGTGGACAGAACAGAGCATCCTTCACCCTCCTTACCCACCCTCCTCCTCCACCCCCACCCCTCCACCCCCGTCTCCACAACCCAAAGCCCCCCCTCAATATCCACTGTGCCAGAACTACCTGCTTCTCAAGTGCACAGAAATGAAAGCTGATGCTCTGGGGGTACATCGTCATTGAAGAGCCACCTGGTACGGCCGGAATACCAATTGTGAATATGGGGTGAGGTAAAGGGGGGGGAAGGAGGTGCACACTCCGTGTCTGTCAATGCTGCTCATGTGATGTTCAACATGGCCCTCTAAGGACACCCCCTCTACTTCCCTTGGAGGTGAGCTCCGTCAAATCCTCTAGCCTCACTTTTGTTGCCTTTTATCCCCCCCCCACCACCTCCCTTTATGTAAGATTACAAGGCTGTAGTCTTTGTTGTGGGAATCTTTTTTTTACTTCCACGCTGTTCCCAAGCACCAAGTGACACGGAGGTTTGTGTGGATGGCGTGTTAATGCAGTGGAGCTGTATATAATTAAGGAGCAAAACCATAATCGTCCTATAGGTTCCCTTCGACTGCAGGCGGAGAGGGACCGAGAATCAGCTTCCTATTATACAGGAAGAGTGTTACAGAGGCTACAACGCCACAACAGTTGTACTGTATTGTTAACTCCTCGAGTTGTCACAGTTTGTTGGAGTCTGCCGGTGACTGCACTCAAGCTGTCGTCTAACCTCCACGGCAGCCATGAGGAACAAACACGTTTCCTTTTCAAAGGCCATAAATTATGCAACAAATGTTTTGAGAAGAAAGACACCTTTCTACCTCAAAACATGCGTTTCATTGCCAAGTAACAAAAAAACATCAAGGAAACCCCTTTAAACCACCAACCATCGCAAACGGGGGAAATTATATAGTCTCCTATAGCTCGTACAAAGAACTTCCCAGACCCCTAACCTAAAACCATATTTCAAAGATATTTGAACATATTTCATGTCAAAAGAGAAACGACACTTCATTAGTTACTAGCCGTTTCTTTGCAGACTTTGTAGAATCTGGAGAAAGGCGTGGTAGCATGTGGCAGCTGGTGGAGAGGAACGAGAGCGTCCCCAATGATGCACTCGTCATGCCTGAGTAAGCACCAGGTGAGAGAGCCATGAGCGGGGAGGAGGAGGGAGGCGAGACAGAGGAGAAGTACAAGCGAGGAGAGAGAAGGCAGATACAAACGAGCAGCAGATAAGCCGGGGACAGGCAGCAGAGAAGCGGGCTGGGCTTTGGGTGCCAAGTGCCTGCGGTCATTATCATTCCACCAGTGTCATTCGTTCATTCATTCATTCTTGAGTTTGGCTTTCGCAGTGTGTTTATGTATCTGTGACTATGATCAAATGTATGACAAATATATATAAATTATTTTAAGTGCTTATTTTCTTACTTACTAATGATTATTTGTCACATGGCATAGGCATGTCTGAAACATGAAGGAATTTACTATTCTCTAATTTCCAGGCTCCTCTGTCGAGCCGACCAGGTGAAATCATGAAATATTCAGACTACAAGCGTCAGGGACGCTGACATATGTCTTGTTTGAAGCATTAGACCTGATTTAAAATGTCCAGACGGTTGATACCGTGTGGGTCTCATTAAGCCTGAACATATTTCTAAAACAGGTCTGAAATGGAATTGAATCGACCATTAATCAGTGTGTTTTTTCTTTCTTGTCAGCTTGCTGTAGTTTTAATTAAAGGTGCCTTGGAATTGCGGCTCACATTCATTTTCTATTTGAGCAATGAAAGTAGGAGATTCATTACATGGAATATTGGAAATCGGCTACTCCCAAACCATCTTTCCACAATATTCTGTCAGGAAGGGGAACTAACCTGTAATTGGCATTCCATAGCCGAGCAACAACTACAACCTTTTACCATCATGTTCCTGCTAAAACATACTTTATTTTTGCTATTTTCCATATGATGATTATTCAAGTGTGTCAAGGAAGCCAGACTATCATGGATGCCTCTTTGTATAACACAGCGAAGCATGCTGGGAGTTCAGTTCAAGGCCATGCATGTGTGCTTGTGGGAACCGACCCTGTAGACAGGAACTTCCATCTTCGCTCGAAAAATGTGGGTCTAATTTGGTGTTGTTTTGTTGTTCTGACCATTCAACCCAGGGGTAGCTCAACATGCCAATAGACTGCAGCTGTGAAACATGAGGATTGCGATGCGGTTTCTCCCTCCATTCTAACTTATCGCCTTGCAGTTTGCACGTTCACACCACTGACCCTACGCTGTAACCATGTGGAGGAGCCTTGAATTTCACTGCGAAATGCTGCTCAGTAGAAAGACTGTGCCTTTCTTAAAGGGAGTGTGTGGGTTCCTTCAGAGAAGGAGTAGGAGGGGGATTCTAATCCTTCTTAAATTCAGTGTTGGGTACATTTTTCACTTAATTGCCCGACTTAGTCCTCGACACTAACAACACTATAGGCCTTACTCCTTTCGGAAAAGATAATTCTGACATTCACTTCTCTTTGAACTGCAGGGCTTCACTTCATCAAGTCCAATTTACCAGAGACTGCAAGCTTAGTGATTATACGTTATGAGTTGACCCCTTTGAGTTTTCACCTGATGAGGTGCTGCTTGATTAGAGCTCCGTTTATATACCTCTGACGGTCTTCTGCGTGTTATCGCTCTTTCTGCTTGACAGCTGCCCCCCACCTCAGGTGAGAACACTGCACCATCTGATGCATACATTTCGCATTCATTTACAAGAGTTAAGTGATGTACTTTAGAGGAACAATGCGCGTTGGTGCAATCTTAAAACTGTCTTGAAACAGTGCCTGCCTAGTGCAAGGTTCAAGTCTCTCATCAGGCCATGCTCATTTATCTTCCACCATTCCAGTAGACTCTTTTCAAAGACTCTGCCCAGTGCTTCTTTAATGCATTATTAAGTAATGGAGTGCAATCGAAGATAGCTTTGGCCCCCTGTACTCACCCTAAAGAACTCCTTTGTTGAGCCTGAGTCAAGAGTTCCATATGCATCTCTGTTTTGCTTTGGCGAGATCCTCTTGCGCTTTCGATGGAGGACACCATCCTTCCACAGTGAAGGAAAGCAGCCAGATTGGCTGTGTAGGATGAAATGATAGATGAGGGTGAAGAACCACCACACACCGCACACAATACGCCCAACAGAGACTGATAGAAGGAGTGAAGAGAAAAAACAGAGACAAGAGGCAAATAAAAATAGGATTGGAAGTAGTCACACATAATGTGCCATGGATTTAACTGCTAGGGCCTACCACTAGCTCTGTAATAGAACCATTGCATCGTTCATCAGAAACGCTTTGTGAAGCCATAAAGAACAAGCATTAGGCATGGGGCGCTAAGTGCCTCAGAATGTACCTTTCATTCCAACTTAGAACCACTGGGTTAGACGTTAAGTTAAGGAACCAGTACAGCCCGTAGCCTATGAAGATATTTTGATTTAACCATTGTTGGTCATTTCGGCAATTTCCAGTAAACAAATTCCCCAAAACCCTTTTCACGTAAAGTGTTGGAAAGATGACTCAAGAAAAAAAAAATAAGGCTGAAGAAATGCAAATGGCAAGAGTAAAGGATCAAAGTATAGCATATCATTTGAAC
>OLKM01003802.1:2500-10000 GCA_900291075.1 Melanogrammus aeglefinus | reverse complement strand
TGCGTGTGTGTGTGTGTATGTGCGTGTGTGTGTGTGTATGTGTGCGTGTGTGTGTGTGTTATGTGCGTGTGTGTGTGTGTGTGTTGTGCGTGTGTGTGTGTGTGTATGTGGTGTGTGTGTGTGTGTGTGTATGTGTGCGTGTGTGTGTTGTGTGTATGTGCGTGTGTGTGTGTGTATGTGTGCGTGTGTATGTGTGTATGTGTGCGTGTGTGTGTGTGTATGTGTGCGTGTGTGTGGTGTTGTGTGTGTGTATGTGCGTGTGTGTGTGTGTGTGTATGTGTGCGTGTGTGTGTGTGTGTGTGTGTGTGTGTGTGTGTGTGTGTGTGTGTGCGTGTGTGTGTGCGTGTGTGTGTGGTGTGTGTGTGTGTGTGTGTGTGTGTGTGTGCGTGTGTGCCCGCCGAGTGTTATATTGATGAGTGCTGCAGAGTGACAGCCTCATACTTGCCACTTGCTTCCTGTAGTCACAGCGCTGCGTTGATGATGATGGTGATGATGATGATGATGTTGATGATGACGGCGACGAAGATCATCCCGATTGTCGTCCCCCCCCCGCCCATGCCATGTCAGGCCGATGTCAATCGTGACACGTCAGACTCCTGGCAGGCCTCGTCCGTCTCTCTGGCTGCGTGTCTCTATTTATCTCTGTGGATGTCAGTGCACTACCTCCCTGTGCCTCTCCCCCCTCCCTGGTAATTAGTGTGTGAGACCTATCGCTGGCATCACCCCCAGCTAAAGCATACGCCAGCGGAGCCTCTCGTCACGGCTCAGAGGCCAATGGAGCGGACAGCTCAGCCCTGCTACTCATCATCAGCGTCGCCCGGCCACCAACCCCACCCCCGCCAGCCTCATAATCCAGCACAATCCTGGAGCACGGCTAATTATGTCCTGACCCCCCCACCCCGACCACCCCGCCCCGCATTAGCATGTTAGCCCTGTTGTGTTGTCATCACCGCCGCCCGCCGGAGCCCCGGCGTTGGCCTCTGGCTGGCCCGGAGCCTCGCTGACTCGCTGTGGTCCGGCCGGTTCCAGGTCTGGCCCGTATCAGGCCTGGCGTCCTGGCTCTCTACTTGACCAGCGCCGCTCCGTGTGGCGGGCGGCGGGCTGCGGCCCTGGCGGTCAGAGAGAGGAGGAGGCTGTGGTCCCAACATGCGCACTTGCCCTTTATTTCTGCCATCTTTTTTTCTTACCTGTGCCATCTGTGTCACAGCATGGGGACACATCAAAGCAGCACCGTTTGGCAGCCCACGCACGCGCACGCACGCAAACACGCGCACGTATGCAACACACGCACACACACACACTCACATAGGCACCGTCGTACACGTAAGCCTGCCCACACGCACACACACATGATGTCAACTGATGGGCCCTAGCTCGCTACAGATCTAAACTAAAAGTCTGTCTCTTTAGTCGCTGGTCGATTGCCTTGTCAGCGATATTCAAACTGCGCTGACAGGCTTTTGGTCTTTACCAAAAGCAGAAGGTGAATTGGATGGTGGCCGTGTCTTATGTTCATTACACCAGGTGTAAACTCACCTAGCTAACTCTCCAACACATGACACGATGCAGTGAGTGAGCGTCAATCAACACGTACAGTCTGCCCAGCAGCGATCTCTGAGAGCTCCTCTTCCACCGGATCCACCAGACAGAGGATCAGATACAAGGAGGCCTGGTGATGGAACGCAACGACGTGAGCTGCCTCGTAGAGACGCCCGACTAATTACTAATTACCACATAAATCAGCACTCATCAGCCCTCAGATTTAGCCCAGCAGGGGATCACACTCGTTATGCACGCGTCCCTCCAGACGGCTCGTTTGTGTTGTTGTTATTATTTAGACTTTAGAGAAAGAACTGAGGCTGACCTATCTCCGGAGATCTCAGTGTGCAGACCGTCCGGTCTCCCGACGCACCAGTTGACCATCTGAATGCGCTGTAAACAGGGCGCTAAGCCCTGGTGTGGGTGTCCCCCGCAGCGTGGCCCACCGGCGCCCAGCCAGCCTCATTAGGGGGCTGCTAATCCAGTCCAGTGCAGTGAGCGGCCCCGTCTGTGTGCTCCCAGCCCTGCCTTCCTCTCGCATTAGACTGATGCGCATCACAACTTAATAATATTCAACCCTCTGTAACACACACACACACACACACACGTGCACGCGCACACACACGCAGACGTGCACGGACACACGCAGACGTGCACGGACACACGCGCGTGCACTTACACACGCACTCATGCACAGACACACGCAGGCATAGGCATGCATGCATGCGTGCGCACACACACGCGCGCGCTTATAGACGTACGCATGCACACCTGCACGCACACACACCGTTTTTCGCAAAAAAGGAATTAAATTGTCTCCCTCTATCCATTACTTTTCCTGGATCCTGTTTCGACATAACATGCGCACAAACATAGATAGAAATAAACACGACACACACGCGCAAGCACAAAGAGAGCACACAAAAACACACCGACTAATTTAGCCTCTGAGCCATTCGTCAGTGTTGGTTTATTGTTATTATTATTTGGTGACTGAAAGGCCTGGGGGGGAGAAAATTAGAACAGACACGCACAAAAAAATAGAAACACACACACAGACACACACGAGCACATACACAGACACACGCATCACAGACACACAGACACACACTCTCACAAACACACACACACACACACACACACACACTCACACAAACACATATATACAAATCAGAAATCACTCTTTCTTTTCCAACGCGCTCAAACATTGCAGCCTCAAAATCCATTCAGACGGTTATGAGTCCATGATGCTAGCATTTAATTTGGCACCACTGGCTCTCCCCAGGCCGTACAAACAAGTGACTGCGGTTGGAGACACATAACTGTCTTGTAAACATAAATATATGGGCGGGGTGTGTGCGTGTGCTCTCTGGCCGCGGTGCGCGCTGTAAGGACATCCCAGAAGGCCCCACCCGCGTCACGGTGCAAATATGAATGTGACATTGTGTTTAACGCTGTCCGCTGGTTTCATTGATCCGTTCGGCGCACCGCTGCATTAGGGGTGCTCTGAGTGAGAGTTAGAGAGTGCGATGGAGAGCTAATTCTCCATAACCATTTTACGGCGTGTGTAAAACTCTGCTGCCCCTTCATTTGCACAGCCATAAAACATTCCCCTCGCCTCAGTCTCTCCTTCCATGGCCCTTAGCTTTATCAATTAACGCTACA
Organism: Melanogrammus aeglefinus; assembly: GCA_900291075.1. Classification (NCBI taxonomy): domain Eukaryota; kingdom Metazoa; phylum Chordata; class Actinopteri; order Gadiformes; family Gadidae; genus Melanogrammus; species Melanogrammus aeglefinus. The sequence goes on along the minus strand of OLKM01003802.1, from coordinate 6,796 downwards.
CTCTGCTTCCATTACCGGGCCATTTTGAAATCATTGTCAACGGTTAAAAAAGAAGGCCGGTCCTTGATGAAAGAGATATTTTGTTTGTTTAAAGTCGATAAGGACGTATATATATATTTATATGCACGTTGTCTAAATGCAAACGACTGCTTTAAGGACCTTCATTCATGAGGTACTTAGGGTGAGAATTTTTTCAAACAAGTAACATTTATCTAAAAATGTGCGGGAAAACCACACGATAACATGACCACACCATGAGACATAAACAGACACAAGGAAACCCAGTTGTTTCTAAAGTAGCGCAACAGAGTCATATTTGAAGACTCATTGCATCAGTGTCCACTCCTCAAATTCAAAGACATATAAAGACAGGAAACACTGGAGGGAAAAAAGCATTCCCAACCATTTAATAAAAAAATTATATCAAATATAAAGCTTGTACCGCAATGCACTGTGGGGGAATAGAAAGCCCAGAGCCCTGACATGTGATGAGTTCATTTTGACAGTTTGAATGGGCAAATTTACTGAGGTATATTCCGGTAGATTTTCCTTTCCTCGGAGAGGGAACTATCTCTAAGCAGGCGGGAGCGGCCAGGCAGGCTGTGTTGGGATGTGCTGTCCCAGAGTGGATATGCTCCACTGAACCATAGCCTATGTATTGTTGTTGGATCACTGCATATACCTCCAGAACTATCACTCTCTCGCTCTCATTCTCTCTCTTCGCCAGCGGCTGTCTTAATTGTTTGCCCACTCTCTTTGTCTATCACTTCTTGTCTTTTCCCTTAGCCCTGTCAGCGTATTTTATTTTTCTACCACTCGCTACATTTTCCTTTCCCTCAATTAGCCGCACATTCTTTCCTGTGTGCGTTTTTTGTAGTTCGGGTCTGTCCGTGTGTCTACTTGTCTGTCTGCCTTTGCATGCTTCTGTGATAACAGATTACACACACGCACATATACACACACACACACACCCAAGCCGGTCACAAACACACATGCACGAACACACACATGCACATGCACACACACATACACATTTAAACACGCATGCACACAAACATGCATGTGCATGCACAAACGCACACACACACGCACACACACACACCTTGCCACATTGAAGAGCGTGTACATCAGCAGAGGCAGTTGGGGATGGATTTGGAGATTGGCTGTGGAATGCCGATGAAGCTAAAGTGTGGACTGACACACATGATGTAGTGGACAGGATATGTATGTTTATATTATGCACATCTTCACTGGGCCAAAAAACAGTGCAATTAAGTCACTTGGTTCCTTCCATCACATCTGTACTCGCCTCCCGGTAACGGCGTGTGTCTCTGTGTGTCTGTGTATCTGTCTGCCTGCCTGTCATCTGTCTGTGTGTTTGCCTGGATGGGACTTCAATAACACATTAATGAATAACCCAGGGTGGGCACTGTCCTGCCGTTCGGTCCGGGTGATTGCAAAACGTTGTGTGTACCACTAAAGCCATCCGTGTTATTTAAAGCCTCACTCCTGTGTCTCTGTATGAGTGTGGTTCTGTGTGGGTTTGCGTGTGGTGCGTGCAAGTGGGTGTGTGTGTATGTGTGCAAGGGAGTGTGCGCTCGTGTACGTATGTTGGTGTGTGCGTGCGAGTGTGTGTGTGTGTGCTTGTGTCTGTGTGTGTGCGCAAGAACGTGCGCGGTTATGTGTGTGTGTGTGTGTGTGTGTGTGTGTGCGCAAGAACGTGCGCGGTTATGTGTGTGTGTGTGTGTGTGTGTGTGTGTGTGTGTGTGTGTGTGTGTGTGTGTGTGTGTGTGTGTGTGTGTGTGTGTGTGTGTGCGTGAGCGTGTGCTTGTGTGTGTGTGTGCGTTTGTGAATGAGATAGTGCCCTATCTGCTCATTCGCTTTCTTGGGGGGTTGGGGGGGGGTGGTTGGGGGGGAGGGGGGTTGGGGTAAGGTGGTGGAGGGGGGCGGAGGTGGCGGAGGGGGGTAAGGCAATCACAAACACTTAAAGCTGCAAATGGCCTTGCTGTCCCATGCTAAGCAGCCTGTGTTGACTGATGAGCCTGTTAACCCTGGCTGAAACAGCCCTACAGCGCCGGGGATTAGGCAGCGCGCCGGGCCCGCCACGACCGGCCCGCTTTGCATGGGAAGTGTGCATATTTAATCTAAGGTGTGCGGAGGTACTGAGGACCGCTGCCTCCACCTCCTCCACCTCCACCGCCACCACCCCAGCCGCCGCCGCCGCCGCCGCCGCCACCCCCTCCCTCTTTCTCATTATGGATGTGTAATGGCACCCCGAGGCTGGAGCCCTAATTCACCAGCCCGGGCTACAGTCTTAATCTCACCCTCATCCACCCCCCCCTCTCCCTCCCCCCTTCCTCCCTCCCTCCCCCCTCCTCCCCCCCCCCTGTCCGGCCGGCCCAAGCGTGGATACCCTATATACAGTCTTATCACCCGTGGCCATGGCTTTTGCTTCCTCCTCTCTCCACCTCTTTTTTCCTCCTCCAGCTCTACCTCTGGAGCACATCTTCAGCAGCACACACCTCGTTAGTGGCCACCTGCCCTGTGTGTCTCTCTCTGTCTGTCTGTCTGTCTCTCTTTCTGTCTCTCTCTCTCTCTGTCTCTGTCTTCCTTGCTGTCCCTCTGTCTGTATCTCAATGTTTCTATCTGTCTGTCTCTCTCTCTCTCTCTTTCTCTCTCGCTCTCTCTTAGTCATGAGTGTGTTTCTGTCTCTCTTTCGCTGTCGCTTTCTCTCCCTCTCTCGCTCAGTTTATCTCGCTCTGTCTCTGTCTCTCTCGAGCCTCCTCTTCCTCTCTGTCTGTCTCTCTCCCCCACTGTCTCTTTATAACCTCTTCTCTATCTGTGTGTGTGTGTGTGTGTCTCTCTCTCCCTCTGTCTCTCTATAGCCTCTTCTCTCTCTCTCTCTCTCTCTCTCTGGTCTCTCCGTCTTCTTAGTCCGTCTGAGGGAAATCTCAACCAATGTTTCTTCGGCTTCTGTTTTGTTCTCTCTCTCCTTTCTTCGTTCCTCTCTTCAGAAGTGGTCGCCGTTGTCATGTCTATCTCATACATGATCGCCTTATACAAACAAAGTGTTTGGAAGTGTGTGTGTGTGTGTGTGTGTGTGTGTGTGTGTGTGTGTGTGTGTGTGTGTGTGTGTGTGTGTGTGTGTGTGTGTGTGTGTGTGTGTGTGTGTGTGTGTGTGTGTGTGTGTGTGTGTGTGTGTGTGTGTGTGTGTGAGTGTGTGTGATTTTGTGTGTGTGATGTTGTTTTTACCCGCATGGGTTCAAGGGGGACCACTCACTGTGTGTAATTTTCGGTTGCCATATGTGGCTCCCACAACTGTGCCCAGTATGAAAATAAAGAGAGAGAGAGAGAGAGAGAGAGAGAGAGAGAGAGAGAGAGAGAGAGAGAGAGAGAGAGAGAGAGAGAGAGAGAGAGAGAGAGAGAGAGAGAGAGAGAGAGAGAGAGAGAGAGAGTGGAAAGGGAAAGATGAGTAAAATAGAACAAGAAAAAGAGTGGACACTCGGGGTGTGTGTGTGTGTGTGGGGGGGGGGGGGTTAGCAGGATGATAACAAAAGCAGCTCAGATTTCACAGAATGCATATTTCATCAATCATGTGAATAAGTCCTGTTGATTATGCGTGGGGCGGGAGGGGGGTGGCCTGGCGGCGGGATGGGTGGGGGGTGATTACCATACACCATAAAGGCCCCTTTCTTATCGCACACACTGTGATTAGTTTTTGTCTGCAGATAGCCTCTCTCACTCTTATGCTTAGATTAACACACACACACACACACGCACAAACGCACACACACCTACACACACACGCGCACGCAGGCTTGCATGCACACATTCACACTGCCAACAAGGCACGCATACAGGCAAACATACACACACATACCATGTGCAATCAACCATCTATAAACTCTAGACACACATGCACGCATGCACACACACACAAACACACGCATGTACGCAAACACACACACATATGAGCATTTAAATCACAGCAAAGCTCCTGATTTTTCAGATCCCGACCCAGATGAGAGCAGTTAGGTTCAGATTAGCGATATGTGTTTCACCCATGTAATCAAACTAGTACTTATATCAGGACAAACACACTTTAGACCGCAGGACTGAAGCAAAGCTTTGTGTTTTGTTTATGGTTATGTGTTCATAACCATAATGGATGGACATTTGATCAATGAAGTTTAGAACTTTTCTAAATGAGGTTCTGCAACTCACAGGTCCTTTTATAGGACTCCTTGTTACCCCCAAACTATACTGATCCTGGGGCGTCCTCAACCGAGCCACTCT